>QJNY01000359.1:0-84588 GCA_004155945.1 Monosporascus sp. mg162
AAAAAAAAAAAAAAAAAAAAAAAAAAACACGTTTTCGTACAAAAGGAATAGGTTACTTTAGTTGAAAAATTAACCAATTTAATAATTTTTATAACGTGCCACATATATAAACGAGAGATACATATGAGCGAACCACTTTTCTAGCTATTTTAACAACATATTTTTAATTGCCCATTTTTTAATAACTACAATATGGAGCTCTTTACAAAAGAAGCGAGAATGAACTTAGCTATTTAGGTTAAAAAACGAGACTCGAAACTTAATTACAGAAAGCTTAGTTTTGCCTATAAAGTTCCGTATTTTATTTTAGTACACCATTTTACCGGTAGATGCGCCCGAGCCGATATTATTCCTCCTTTGTAGAAATTGACGCTGACCCAAAAAAAATCGATTGTCGACCGAATCCTTAACCTAGATACGTAAGCGTTTTCTGTCCGGCTTTAGCATGTTGAAGATATAGCCAATATACTGCTGGCCCAGCGCGTTGTAGAACGCGTTCGAATTAATTGGGCGTCGAACTTTGTTAAACGGTAAAAAAAACTTTAAACGCGTTTAAATCGGAAGATCGATTATTAACGGATTTTATCCGAGAATTTAGAAGCATTTTGCAAGTAATTCGAATTTGTTCGGGCTATAATCGCGGGGTATAGTATCGTAGAAGAGGATATTTACAACTTCGACGAAACTGAATTTTTAATAGAGTTTCTTATAGTAACGGATATGGTAATTATTAATGTTAAAAAACGTAAAAAATTTAAATAAGCGTAATAAGGGATTAAAAAATAGGTTATAGTTATTTAAATTATTAATTTTTAAGGTTAGGCTGTACCGTTATTTGTTATTATAGCAGGGAAAAACTATTTTAAGTTTTGGTACCGCGATAATTTATTATTAACAGCCGATTAAAAAATCGCATTAAGTAATAATAGCTGAACAAAAAATAAATTAGGTTTTAAATAGATTTAGTATTTTAACAAACATATTCGGACGCGTACGAAAGGTTCGAAACGTTTCTTTATCCTCGACGGCTATAAAAGTTACCATTCGATAAATTTCGAAAAATATTACGCCAGCAATAACATTATTACGCTTTGTATGCCCGCGCATTTTTCTTATCAGCTTTAACCTTTTGACGTATCTTATTTTTCTGTTTTAAAATGCGCTTATTTGCGGTATATCGAAAACTTAATGCGACGCCATTATACCCATATTGCTAAGGAGGATTTCCTTACCGGCTTCTACGACGCGTTCCAAGCTGTTATGACGTCCGATAATATCAAATCTAGATTCGCGAAAGCTGGTCTTATTCCATTCGATCCTAATAACGTTCTTTCTAAATTAGAAGTTTCTTTAGTTATGCCTACGCCGACCGTTTTCCCGCTAACTTCCGCCGGTTCTATTTTACTCCCCGCGAAAACCCCTAAAAATATCCGCAAAGCAACAAAACAAGGACGATACTTACAAAGAAAAATCAGAAATCATTAAGGTAGCTTGCTAACAGGATTACTTAAATCGGTTAATTTTGTAACAAAAGGTTATATGTTGCTGTTGCATAAAGTTGCTCTTTTCTGGGAAGAAAATATCTAATTGCGCGAAACGAACCATATCTTAAACAAGCGTCGCAGGACCAAAAATAAACGCCTTTAAAAAAAAGAAACATTTACTATATAAAAGGGACAAGCTCTTCTGGCCTCCCCCAAAAAAATGGGGTACTGAAAAAAAGCAACTAACAGCAGCTGGAGAGGGTCGTCGCAAAAGGGTTAAGACCAAGGAACGGAAGTGTAGCATCTGCGGCAAGCCCGGACATAATGCGCGTACTTGTAAAGAAATTGTACATACATCTAGCTAAAAAGAATCCGATTGATTTGAATCAATGCAATATATTGTTGTTAAGTTATTTGAATTTGTTGTTGCTAAGTGCCAAAAAGTGGTTCGCTTATATGTGTCTCTCGCTTATATGTGTAGAACGTTAGGGGAAATTTTTTTATAATTTCTAATCTTTGTTTGCAAGTAACGTCTTTGCTTCGTCACTTTTTTAATATTTTAAGAGTTTTTGCAGGTGGAAAACAAATGCAATCGGCGGAGGTTAACGGGAAAGTGTCGACGTAAGCATAATTAGAGGAACTTCCAATTTCAAAAAAACGTTATTAGAATCGAATAAAATAAGATTAACTTTCGCAAATCCGGATTTGATGTTATCGAACGTTATAGTAGCTTGGAACACGTCGTAAAAGCCGGCGAGAAAATCTTCTTTCGCAATATGGATATAATAGCGTCGTATTAGGTTTTCGATATACCGCGAATAAACGCATTTTAAAACAAAAAAACAAGATACGTTAAAAGGTTAAAGCCGATGCAAAAATACGCGGATATATAAAGCGTAATAATGCCGTAATTGGTGTAATATTTTTCGAATTTTATCGATTAGTAACTTTCGTGGCCGTCGAAGATAAGAAAACGTTTTAAACTTTTCGTACGCGTTCGAATATATTTGTTAAAACACTGGATTTATTTAAGACCTAATTTATATATCGTTTAACTATTATTACTTAATGCGATTTTCTAATCGGCTGCTGGTAATGGGTTATCGCGATACCAGGACCTAAGGTAATTTTTCTCTACTATAATAACAAATAACGGTATAACCTAACTTTGGAAATTAATAGCCTGGATAATTATAACCTATTTTTTATTTTCGTATTACGTTTATTTAAGTTATTTGCGTTTTTTAGCATTAATAATTATTATGTCTATTACTATGAAAAGCTTTATTAAAATTTTATTTCGTCGAAGTTATAAATATATTTTTTTGCGATGCTGTATTTTGCGATAATAACTCGAACAAATTTAAACTATTCACGAAATATTTCTGGATTTTCGGACAAAATTTGTTAATAATCGATTTTTCAATTTAAACGCGTTTGGAATTTCTTTTGCCATTTAATAAAGTTCGACGCTCATTTACCTCCGACGCGTTCTATAACGCGTTAAGTAAGTAATAGATTTGTTATATTTTTAACGTACTAAAGTCGGATAGGAAACGTTCGCGAATTTAGGTCAAGGATTCGGTCGACAATGGATTTTTTTTCGGTCGTGTCAGTTTTCGCAGATGAGGGATAATATTAGCTCGGGCGCGTTTACCGTCAGATCGCGCCTTTAAGGTTGAATGTAGGACATTATAAATAGAACTAAGATTTTTATAATTAAGTTTCAGATCTCGTTTTTTAGCCTGAACGGCTAAGTTTATTCTAGACGCTTTTGTAAGTCACTCTATATTATAGTTGTTACGAAATAGATGATTGGAGTTAGGTAGTTAAAATATTAAAAAAAGTGTCCCGCGAGCTTATTTGTTCCGCGAGCTTATCTAGCACGTTAACTATAATATTAAATTATTACTGTTTTAAAGCTGAAATTTAATGTTTTTATAAGAAAAACAAACTATTAAAGCTAACAGTGAAAAAAAAAGAGTTGAACTTTTGCTGGGCGAAATATTAGTTAATATTAAAAATATATCCAAAGCTTAAAAAAAAGTAAAGCAATAGTAGACGAAGCTAGTAAAAATGTATAAGGCTTAAATTACCTCATTAAAATCAGGTCCAAGTTTTGAGGAATAGGTACGTTGTAGACGGAGCTGTAGCAAAGGCTTTGAAAAACTACAGTAGCTCTAGGTATCCCGCTAACCTAATTAGAACAAGACCCACAAAAACACATGTTCTTCAAAAATAGGGCCTGATATCAAGTTGTGAATTTTTGGCCTCGTTTTCCGCACCTTTATACAAATTTTCGAAACTCTATCTTAAATACTAATAAATACAACAATAACAAAAATAAATAAAAAGTAATAAAAAGTTCTATTATATACAGCTTTATTTATCCTTAAGGTTTGCCGTTAAGTTTTGCCTTCAAGATTTGCCTTTAAGGTTTATTTTTAAAGTTTACCGTTAAGGTTTACCTTTAAGGTTTACCGCGCAAAGCTTAACATCTCCTGAGTCATATTGTCTGACCCTGCCGAACCGTGGAGCTAGCGGGCATAAGGTTCATCAGGGTCGAAGCTTATTGGCAACTACGCATGTAAGCCTCCCAAGCCGACATCAGTCGAGAAATTGCGTACTTACAGGGGCTTAGCAGTCGGCTTCAAAGTAAGGCTCTATGGGACTAAGGTATCAATCTATCCTAACCGTGAAAACCATTAATCAGTCATCGTGTTCGAAGATACTGGGTATAGTATTCTATCGTGTAAATTACATCGTGTAATGATTTTCTGTGTATTTGACTCAGCCTGGAAAATAAGGCTTGAACCCATTCGACCTTGTATATACAGCTTTATAAGGGCTTTTTAACTATATATTTAATTTTCTAATGGGAATTGTTTTGGCGGAAATATTTAAAATCTAAGTTAAAACTTTCGTTCTCTGCAGACGTTCTGTCCGGAACGCCCTTATAGCTGCGACAACGCAACCATTGCCTGCATCATTTCGCTATAGGCCTTCCAAGGGTAACTTAGTATGGAAGAAGCTCGTCTAGCTATTTTTTTGCCCGTACAAATTGTGGTTGTTGCGTCGCAGCCGTAAAGCCGTTTCGGTTAATCAAGTCCGGAACATTTTTATAGCTACGACGTAACAACCACAACCTGTACACCCGAAAAATTGGTATACGTACTTTCTTTATACAGAATATACTAGCGAAGCCCGGTACACGATGGTACGACCGGTGGTTGTTACATCGCAGCGATGAAAACGTTGCAGTCGTTCATTTCCCAGGTTTCAACTTGGCTATATTGGCTGCAATTGTCGCCCGAAAAAATTGAAAAACTTTCTATATGCATATTAGATTATATTGGACGCGTATATCCAGTTTTATACTTAAGAAGCTTAAATTAGTTGCATAGCAATATCTTTTTATTCAGATCTTGGGATTCTTTAAAAAAAAGGAAGCAAAATTGATGATTTTGGTAGTGACGCCTAGAAGGAACCCCTGTTCGCACAACATGATCTCAGGCCTCGCTGGCTAGTTACGGGAATTCGGCATTTGATTGGTTAATTTCTAGCGTCTTGGCGCAGTATATTAAAAAACTTTTGAAAAAAATTGGAAAACTAGTGTAACGAACCTGTCACACAACCACCTGGAAGCGTGATCAGTATCCGAAAGGGGTTCTTGATTTGCAGGTAACAATAGGGCGAAGAATAATTTAATAATCTGTTCGTTAAAGAGATTTGCGGACTTTTCCTTTAATCGCAGAACGTTGCCTTTAATTGAAGACTTAGATTGATAGTTAAAGAACGAATTTATCTGGGTATTATTTATATAGGAAAACCGTTCGTTATATATCCTTTTATTTTTTGGTAAGTATGCTTTTGATTTATATAATTTACCGTAATCTACCTTACTTGTCCTAAATTAACTAGATTATATTAGATTATTAAGGTCTTGGTTAACTTCGTAGTTTACCCGGAGCTCGTCCGCGTTAATCCTAAAAAAGCATTCTTATTTTGGAGAACTTTTAGTTCGTAATATTATTTCCCTTTTCCAAAAATCTTTGTCCCGAAGATAAAAAGGTAAATGTCCTTTTGTTCGAAACCGCCTTTTGCTATTCTTTTTTAATTAACTGGATTTATTATGATAAGTCGAGCGAATAAGTAAAAAGGGAAACTTCGTTTTAATTAACGGGAATCCCGAGATAATCGAGCTGATTCGATTAGAAGTTTTAGCGTTAAAGCATTTCCTTATTTGAATTACGTTTGCCTTGGTAATTTTGATTGTTTTTATACAGTCGGCATTCCGAGTTGTAACAATTGCATTCGTCGTTAACGTCTATCTTGTAACGTATTAATTATAAATTCTTTGTCGAAAATTGATGAAAAACGTAATCGGTTGTAATAAGAGCAGCGTAAAATCAAAGATGGGTTTTTAGCGTATCAGGAAGTAATTGAGAAAAAATTGGATAAATTGCGCCAGCGTTAGGAGGAAATACTTCGTCGGCAAAAAGAAAAATTGCAGGAGTTTATTAGGCGATTAAAACGTTTACGCCTTTAACAAAACGTATTAAAGAAAAAGGTTATTACGATTTTGAAGAAAGGATATAAATTAAATTAACTGGAAGAATAAAAAAGATTGGAAGAAGAATAACGCCGTATAAAAGCAAAGTAAGTTTAGCTTGTTTTTGAAATGGACGTTATGGTAAAGGCGTTTATTTTTTTTGATTGGAGCGCCTTAGGGCTGGATTTGAGTGCTGGGCCGCTGTTTCCTGTAACGTTGGCCGCGTTAGAGACGGTTGGTTAGGATTCTGGCGGTGAAACGTTTTAACTAGGTCCTTCGTATTCGTTAGGTGTTTAAGGGGTTTCTAAGTGTTTTTTTCGTATGGGTAGTTTTTCCATTTAATTAAATATTGGACCTTGTTTTTAATTACCCTGGAGTTTAGTATTCGTTTAACTTCGTACTTATCGTCGTCCTTTTCGACTTCCAGATTAATTTCCAGCGGGGCGTTCTTAGGTGCTGATTTAAGCAAAGAGATATGGAAAATAGGGTGTATTTTTATCGTTTTAGGTAGTGACAGTCGGTAGTTAATTTTGGAAATAACTTTATCGATTTTAAACGGATTAAGTTTTTTGAAATTAAGTTTATCGCTGGGCCTTTTCGTTTTGATTTAAGAAATGTTCGAAGTTGCGTTTTGTTTTTGGCGTAATAAATAGATTTTGTTTTCTTTCGACAGAATTGGTCCTTTAATTTTCTTTTTATTATAGTACTGGGTTATCCTTTGTTGGAGGAATCGTAATTCCTTTTGTAGTTGGACCTGTATTGTTTGAATTTTAGTCGTTATTGTTTTTGTTCGGGGAGCTTTTGCGGTTAACTTTGGAGCTTTATCGAGTAGTTGTTCTGGCCGTCGAGTTTTTGCTTGGTGTCCATATACCGCTGTATGGGGAGAAATACTTATATTTTCGTTGATAAAGGTATTATAAGTTATTTGAACTAATGGAAAAAGTTTAATTTAATTGTTCTGTTAGTAATTGATGTAATTTTTTAAGTATTGTTCCAATATTTGATTTAAATGTTCCGTTTGTTTATCTGTTTATGGGTGGTATGCTGTAGAAAATTTGAGCTTGGCGTTTATTTGCTTAAAGAAGTTGGTACCAAATTTTGATGTAAAAAGCTTATTTTTGTTTAAGATAATTCTTTTTGGTATTTTATGTTTATCGAGGTAGTATTGGATAAAGGCGTAAGTTAATTGTTTTGCCGTTACGTTTTTTTTAAAAGGTAGGAAGTATTTATATTTGGTAAGTTTGTTAACGATTACTTATACTTTATTATATTGAATTCCAGTAACGGGGTTTTTTGATAGGGGTAAACCGGTAATAAAATCCCAAGTAATAATGTTCTAAGCCTTTTTTGGAATATCTGTAAATTATAAAAGTTTATAGGGCTTATGTCGGGCTGCTTTTGCCTTGTTGCAGATATTGCAATCTTTAACTATCTGCTTAATAGTTCGTCGAAGTCCTGGAAAGTCGTATTTTTCCTGTAATCGTTTGATGGTTTTGAAAATACCTTAATGTTTATGTAACGGATTTTTATGGAATTTTTTGACGAATTGCTTTTGTTAGTTTCGAAAGATATAGATTTTGCTATGGTACAACAGTTGGTTTTTAAGTTATTTATTTAATTGTTGTATTTCTTTTTGTTTTTCCTTATTATAGGAATTTCGGAATTTCGTTAAAAGTTTTGGGGTAAATTGTTTTAATATTTTACACAACCGTAAGGTACCGTCCTTAGTTTATTACAGTATTTACATTCGACGTTTCGGAATTTTGGAATCGTAATTTTTTTTACGATTTAAGATATTTGCTTGAATATTTTTTTTCCTTTTGATATGGTAAATTTAAAAGTTGTACTTCGATAAGAAAATTATCCAGGTTTCGTAACGTTTATTTAGTTCTTAAGTCGTTATAAACCGGATAAGGTTTTTGTGATTTAAGTAAATATCAAAAGGTTTTTTAATTCCGTTAAGAAAAGGTTTTTATTTTTTAAAAGCGTTGATAATCGTTAATAGCTTTTTGTCGTAGATCTTGTATCGAAGTTTTACGTTTCGAAGGGCCTTAAAATAATAGGTTATTAGGTACCATTTCTTATTACTTTTTTATTACTTCAAAATTGCGCTTAAGGCATAATTTAAAGCGTTTGTTTTTAGGCGTTTTTTTCGATTAACGTTAGGTAATCTTATTATTGGTGCTTTGGTAATTTCGTTTTTAAGTAGCTGAAAAGCTTTTTTGGCTTTTTTTAGAAATTCGAATTTTTTTTTAATATATTTTTTAGTGGTAAATTTCGTTAATGGTTTGATAATATCTTTATATTTTTTAATCAGGTTGCGTACGTAACCCGTAAATCCTAAAATTTGTCGGATATTTGTAACGGTTGCTTTATTAAAAATGAGCCAGTTTTTAATTGCTTCCAATTTGGAGTTTTGGATTTAAATTTAACCGGGAATAAGGGTAAATTTTAGATAATTTAGTTTCTGCGTATGTTATATATTTTTGGCGGGGTTAATTCGAATGTTTGCTTTATTTAAAACTTTAAAAACCTGGAAAATATGTTTCTTATATTTTTTCAGCGTTTCGGAATAAATGAGGATGTCGTCGAGGTAAACAAAGATATATTTGTTTAAAAACTTCTTAAGTATAATTATAATTAAGCGTTAGAAATTGGTAAGGGCATTAATAAATCCTAAAGGTATTATTCGGTATTCGTAATGCCCGTATATCGTTCGAAAAATAATTTTTTATTTTTTTCTTTTTACCATTTTAATGTAATAGTATTCGTTTCGAAGGTTTAAAGCGGTAAATTATTTGGCTTTGTTTACGTTTTCCTTTAAGGTATTTATTAAGGTTAAAAAATATCCGTTCTTAATAGTAATATCGTTTAACTGTCGATAGTCGACCACGCGTCGATAAACCGGATTTCCGTTTTAGTTGATTTTCTGCTTGCCGTTCTTGATTTTGGGTATTATAAGTATAAGGTAACCTGCGGGAAATTTAGATGGCTAAATATAACCTTTTTTTAGGTTTAATTAGATACTTTTTTATAAAGCTTTTGCCTTTTTTGGATTTATATGGTAAATTTTGTAAAACTTGGGGTAATGTCCTTTTTTAATAGGTATACGATAATCCCATTATCCGTATGGAAGTAATTTGTAGTTTTCTTTATTTTTGAAAAGTTGTTCGAATCGTTAATATTTTGGGGGTATGGTATTGGCAAAATTTGATATTTTGGCTTTTCGGATAATGTAGTAAATTTCTTTGGACCTTTTTTTAACAAAAGTTGATTCGTAATCTTAAAAAAGCTGGCGAGTTTTTTAATTAATTAACGGATTGCTAAAATTAAACTATAGTATTCTTAAGATAATATTATAACTTGAAATGTCGGCGATATCCAGGATAAAATACTTTTAATGCTTTTAAATTTATATTAAAAGTTTTTTAATTTCTTTAAAAATTTGTCCGCTATCGTACCGGGAAAAACTTTTATTAACTGTTCGTAATTTGTAGGACTTTAACTTATACCTTTAAAAAATATGATATTTTTCGGCTACGGCTGGCGAAATAAAGTTGCTTTTTGCTTTAAAATTAATTATAGCTTTAAAAATCTGGCTTTAATACTGAATAAAAATTTCGATTTAATTTCGTAATCCTTTTCTTACTTTATATAAAATCTTAATTTGCAAAGCTTTTCGATGCTTTAATTTCGAGGGCCTTTGCCGTTTTTTGATTTCGTAATTTTGTTCGTTAAAAAGCGTTTTTATTCGTAAGCTTTTTTAACTGCGTATTTGGTATACTTGTCGTCCATGCAAGTATATTACCTTCGTTGGCCAATTTGGCATTTTACTTTAGCGATTTTTACCTTTAACGTTTGGAAAGGCTTCTAATTCGAGGTTAAGATTTTTGCAAAGTTTATTTCCATATTTAGAAATTTATATATTAGGTATAGTATAGGGGTATAACATAAGCAACCTTAAATAATAGCTTTTCGGCTTTAATCCGAATTGGGATGCAAATAATAAGATCGAAGGTATTCGGGTTATCGGGGAATTTCGATATATTTACAATCGCTATCAAGCTTTATAAGGGTTTCTTTATTTTAACCGGGCTAATAATCGTTATCTTCCTTTGCTCGAAGGTAAATTGGATAATCGTTATCGTTGCAGGCCGAGAAATAAAGAAGTCCGTATTTATTAATAAAGTTTTGTTTAAGGGTTTCGGTTTTAAGATATACCGCCCGTTTTAAGGGTTTTTCGGGTTCAAGTACCTTTAGCCTATGGTTATCGGGGCGCATTTAATTATATTCGTAATATATTTCGTACTTTTGCATATCTAAATAACATTCGCATTTTAGTTTTATGGCTACCTTAGAGGTTAGTTATCCGGGATAATACTTATAAGCTTTAGCTGTTTGATTTTAGCAAATCGGGTAACGCTTATACTTTAGGTCGCCGCTTGGTTTATAGTAGGTCGTCGTAATAGTATATTCCTGTTAGAAAAAGGTAAAATTAACTTCCTTTTTTTCCTTACTTTTATTATTTATTTCTTATTCGGCCGTTTAAGCCTTTTTTTAAGGAATCCTTTTTTTCTTAAAGTTCTTTTTAGCTGGGAAACGACATTTGTTTTTGTAATGGCCTTTCTTATTACAGTTAAAGCATTTAACGTTCGACTTATCCTTTTTGGGCTTCCTGAAAATGGTATTCGCTTCTTTCTAGGTTTTATCCTTATTTTTATTTTTTTAGGATTTGCTACTAAAGCTTCGATCGTCCCTTTTTCTGTCGGATTTCTTTTTTTCCAAATACCTTTTAAAAATACGTCGATCGGTAATAATGATTTTATTAATATAGTCCTAAAAGGGGTTAATTTTGGGTACTTTATATATCTTATCCTTTACTTATAATTTTAGGCCGTTATAAAAAGGATAAAATAATACGCTTTTTAGAAAATTGGAAACCGATACAAAACGATTAAATTTAGTTGCATATTCGGCTGCTAACTTAATTTGCTAAAAAAAGTGCAACTGTTCGACCGTATACTATTCTTTATCGGAATTTCCAAACAAAGCTTATATTTTTTCCTTAAAATGTTTATATTTGCCGAAAATATAATTAATTAAATCGGAAAATTAATTAAGGTAATTTATAAGGTAATCGTTTATAATAAGTTCGGATTATAAAAAAACTTTTTCGGTAAGTAACTAAAAAATAATTATTACCTTTTAATAATTTTCCGTTAAAAAATTTTTATAAAACTTAAGGTAAAATTTAACTTGGATTAAGAATCTTTTTATATTTATAATGCCGTCGTAGGGTTTTGGAAATATTAGCTTATAACCCTTAACTTTTAACATTTCATAATAAGTAAGGGGTAAAATAATATTTTCGCAGGATTAATTTACGCTAAATAAAGGTAATGTCGAAAACCTTTATTATCGAACGAATTTGGTATTTTCTTTTTTTACCGCCTGGAATTTAATTATCAAGATACGTAGTTTGTCGTTAATCGTAAGTTCTTTTTCTTTGCTTTTCGGGCTGTCGGATTCTTTTTTTTCCTTTTCCGGTTCGTTTTCCTGGATTTTAATAATTTTTTTCGGAGCCGGAAAAGGTTGTTACTAAAAAAAAGGTCCTTTTTAAAACCGAGTATTAATAAGGGCCATGTTATCGATTAAAGAAAAAACTTTTTTAATAAGGGATAAAATGTTTTAATCCAAATATTAATCGCTTGTTAGTAAAAGCGATCGGGTATATCGTTTATCTTTTAAACGTCGTTCTGTAATATCGTCTTTATTAAGTTTAAGAAAGCTTATACCTAACTAGGCCTTAAACCATTCGTCGGCTATTAATTAAAAAGCTATCAAAATATAACGAATTTGTTATATAATTACTTAAAAGCGTAATTAATATCCGAAAAGGGTTCTTAATTTGCAGGTAATAATAAAACGAAGAATAATTTAGTAATCTGTTCGTTAAAGAAATTTGCGGACTTTTTTTTTAATCGCAAAACGTTACCTTTAATTAAAAATTTAAATTAATAACTAAAAAACGAATTTATTTAAGTATTATTTACATAGGAAAACCGTTCGTTATATATCCTCTTATCTTTTAGTAAATATGCCTTTGATCTATATAATTTACCGTAATTTACCCCATTTGTCCTAAATTAACTAAATCACATTAGATTACCAAGGTCTTGGCCAGCTCCGTAATTTACCCGGAGCTCGTCCGCGCTAATCCTAAAGGAGCATTTTCATCTTGGAGAACCTTTGGTTCGTAACAACTAGCCAGCTGTAACGAACCTGTCACACGGCCACCTGGAAATGTAGTCAGTATCCGAAAAAGGGTCTTGATTTGCAGGTAACAATAGGGCGAGAAATAATTTAGTAGTTTGTTCGTTAAAGAGATTTGCGGACTTTTCCATTAATTAAAAAACGTTACCTTTGATTAAAGACTTGAATTGATAGCTAAAGAGCGAAATTAAGTAGGTGCTAATTACATAAAAAACTCGTTCGTTATACATCTTTTTCTTTTTTAATAAGTATGTCCTTGATTTATGTGATTTACCGTAATTTACCTTACATATATTAGATTAACTACATTATATTAAATTATCTTAATTTTAGTTAGGTCCGAAGTTTATCCGTAGTTTTTCCGCGTTAGCCCTAAATGGAGTATTTTTAACTTAGAAAACTTTTAGTTCGTAACATTATTCCCTTTTTCCAAGAGTCTTTGTCCCAAAAATAAAAAGGTAAATATTTCTCCGACCGAAACTGCTTTTATTAATTTTTTTCCAGCTAACTGGATTTATTATAACAAACCGAACAAACAAGTAAAAAGAAAAGCCTTATCCGAATTAACGGAAATCTCGAAATAGTCGAGCTGATTTAATTAAGAAGTTTGGCATTAAAGCTTTTTCTTATTCGAATTGCGTTCGCCTTGATAATTTTGATTGTTTTTATACGGTCGATATCCCGAGTTGCAATAATTGCATTCGTTGTTAACGCTTATCGTATAATGTATTAACTATAAATTCCCTATCGAAAATTGGTAAAAAACGTAATCGGTTGCAGTAAAAGCAACGTAAAGTCAAAAATAGATTTTTAGCGTATTAAAATGTAATTAGGAAAGAATTAGATAAACTGGGCCAGCTTGAGAAAGAAACGCTTCGTCGGCGAAAAGAGAAATCGTAAAAGTTTATTAGACGATTAAAACGTTTATGCCTTGAACAAAACGCGTTAAAGAAAAATGGTATTGCGATTTTGAAGGAAGAATATAAATTAAATTAACTGGAAAAATTAAAAAAATTGAAAAAGAAATAACGTCGTATAAAAGCAAAGCAAGCTTAGCTTGTTCCTAAAATAGACGCTATAATAAAAGCATCTATTTCTTTCGATTAAAACGTTTTAAAGTTAGATTTAAGCGCTAAGCCGTTATTTTTTACGACCTTAGCCGCGTTAAAGACGGTCGGTTAGGATTCTAGCAGTAAAACGTTTTAACTAGGTCCTTTACGTTTGTTAGGTGCTTAAAAGGTTCTTAAAACCTTTTTTTCGTATAAGTAATTCTTCTATTTAATTAAATATTGGGCTTTGTTTTTAATTACCTTAAAGCCTAGTATTCGTTTAACTTCGTACTTATCGTCGTCTTTTTCGATTTCCAGACTGGTTTCCAATAAAACGTTTTTGAATACGGGTTTAAGTAAGGAAATGTAAAAAAACAGGGTATATTTTTATCTTTTTAAATAATAACAGTCGGTATTTAATTCTGAAAATAGCTTTATTCATCTTAAATAATTTAAACTTTTTAAAATTAAGTTTGTTACTGGGTTTTTTTATTCTGATTCAAAAAATATTCGAAATTGCATTTTGGTTTTAACGTAACAAATAGACTTTATTTCTTTTTAACAAAATTAGTTCTTTAATTCTTTTTCTATTATAGTACTGGGTCATCCTTTGTTAGAAAATTGTAATTTATCCTGTAGGCGGATTTATACTATCTGGATTTCAGTTATTATTATTTTTATTCTAGAAGTTTTTGCGGTTAATTTTAAAGCTTTGCCGAATGGCTGCTTTAATCGTTAAGTCTCTGCTTTATATCTATATACTGCTATATGGAAAGAAATATCTATATCTTTGTTAACAGATATATTATAAGCTACTTAAGTTAATAGAAAGAAATTTAACTCAGTTATTCTACTAGTAGTTAATGTAACTTTTTAAGTATTACTCTAATATTTTATTTAAACGTTCTATTTGTCCATTTATTTATAAGTAATATATTGTAAGAAATCTAAACTTAGCGCTTATCTGCTTAAAGAAATTAGTATCAAACTTTAATATAAAAAGATTGTCTTTATCTGAAATAATTTTTTAATATTCCATATTTGTTGAAGTGATATCGGATAAAAACGTAAACCAGTTATTCTATCGTTATATTTCGTTTAAAATATAAAACGTACTCGTATTTAATAAATCTGTTAACGATTACTTATATTCCATCGTATTAAACTCCAATAATAGGGTTTTTTAATAAGAGTAAACCGGTAATAAAATTCCAAGTAATAATATTTCAATCTTTTTCTAGAATATCTGTAAGCTGTAAAAGTTTATAAGGTTTATATCGGGCTACTTTTACATTGTTGTAAACGTTTCAATTCTTAATTACTTGTTTAACAATTTATCGAAATCCTGAAAAGTCCGTACTTTTTCTGCAATCGTTTAATAATTTTGAAAATATCTTAATATCTATATAACGGATCTTCGTAAAATTCTTAACGAATTACTTTTATTGCTTTCGAAGGATATAAATTTTTCAATAATACAACAACTGGTTTTCAAGTTATCTATTTAATTATTATACCTCTTTTTGCTTTTTCGTATTATAGGAATATTGGAATTTCGTTAAAAGTTCTAAAGTAAGTTACTTCAGTATTTCATATAACCGTAAAGTGCCGTCCTTAATCTGTTACAACACTTACATTCGACGTTTTGGAATTTTAAAGTCGTAATTTCCTTTACGACTTAGGATATTTGCTTAAATATTTTCTTTCCATTTAATACAATAAATTCGAAAATTAAATTTTGATAAAAATTCGTCCAAGTTTCGTAACGTTTATTCAGTTTTTAAGTCGTTATAAACCGGGAAAAATTCTTATAATTTAAGTAAATATTAAAAGCTTTTTAATTCCGCTAAAGAAAAGTGTTTATTTTTTAAAAGCGTTAATAATTACTAATAGCTTTTTGTCGTAAATCTTATATCTATGCTTTGCGTTTTTCAAGGCTTTAAAAGAGTAAGCCATTAAATATCATTTTATATAATCTTTTTATTACTCTAAAATTACGCCTAAAGTATAATTTAAAATGTTTATCTTTAAGTATTGTCGTTTGTCGGCATTCGATAATTTCATTATTACCGCTTTAATAATTTCATCTTTAAATAAATGAAAAATTTTCTTAGCTTCTTTTAAATATTCGAATTCTTTTCCGATATATGCCTTAATAATAAATTTGATTAATAGTTTAATAATATTTCCATATCCTTTAAACAAAATACATACGTAACCCGTAAATCTTAAAATCTATCGGATATCTATAACGGTTGCCTTATTAAAAATGGGCCAGTTCTTAATTACTTCCAATTTGGAATCCTAAACCTAAATTTAACTGGAGATAAAGATAAATCTTAAATAATCTAATTTTTACGTATGCTATATATTTTTAGCTGGGTTAATTCGGATATTTGCTTTATTTAACGCGTTGAAAACTGAAAAAAAATTGCTTTTTATATTCTTTCAGCGTTTCAAAATATATATGAATGTCGTCGAGGTATATAAAGATATATTTATTTAGAAATTTCCTATTATTTGACCTTGCCGAACCAGCTAGCGGGCATAAGGTTTATCAGGGTCGAAGCTTATCGGCAACCACGCATTCGGCTTCAAAGTGAGGCTTTATGGGACTGAGGTATCAATCTATCCTAACCGTGAAAACCATTGATCAGTTATCGTGTTCGAAGATACTGGGTATAGTATCTATTGTGCAAATTACATCGTGTAATAATTTTCTGTGTATTTGGCTCAGCCTGGAATATAAGGCTTGAACCCATTCGACCTTGCATTTAGAAATTTCCTAAATATAGTTATAATCAAACGTTAAAAAGTGGCGGAGGCGTTAATAAATCGTAAAAGTATTATTCGGTACTTGTAATAGCTTTATATTATTCGAAAAACGGGGTTTTATTTTTTTCCTTTAACCATTTTGATACGGTAATACCCGTCTTGAAAGTTTAAAGCAGTAATTTATTTAACTTTGTTTACGTTTTCCCTTAAAGTATTTATTAAGGTTAAAAATATCCGTTCTTAATAGTAATATCGTTTAACTACCGATAATCGACAACTCGTCGATAAACCGGATCTCCGTCCTAATCGATCTTTTATTTGCCGTCTGTAATCTTAGGTATTATAAGTACAAGGTATTTTATAGGGAATTCGGATAGCTAAATATAATCTTTCTTTAAGTCCAATAATATACCTTTTTATAAAGCTTTTACCCTTGTTAAATTTATATAATAAATTTTGTAAAGCTTAAGATAATATTTTTTTTAATAAATATGCAATAATATTATTATCCGTATAAAAACAATTCGTAGTTTTGTTTTTCCTTAAAAAGTCGTTCGAAACGTTAATATTTAAAGATATCGTATTAGCAAAATTTAATACCTTAACTTCTCGGATAATGTAACAAACCTTTTTTTTTTTAAGTAAAATTAATTTAACGTCTTATACAAGCTCGCGAGCCACACAAGCTCGCGAGCCGTTTTTTGGCACCTTGCAACGACGAATTCGAATAACTCAACAACAACGTATCGCATTGATTCAAATCAATCGGATTCTTCTTCGCTAGACGTATCTACAACTTCTACACAAATACGCGCATGATGTCCAGGCTTGCCGCAGACGTTACACTTCCGTTCCTTGGTTTTAACCCTTTTACGACGACCCCTTCCAGCTGCTGTTAGCTGCATTTTTTCACCACCCTCTTCTTTTTAGGCCAAAAAAGCTTGTTTCTTTTGTATAGTAAGTATTCCTCCTTTTTAAAAACGTTTGTTTTCAGTTTTGTAACGTTTGCTTAAGGTATAATTTGTTTCGCGTAATTAGACGTTTTTTCCCCCAAAAAAAGCAGCTTTATATAATAATAATATGTACCTTTTTGTTATAAGATCAGCCGATTTAAGTAATTTTGTTAACGAGTTACTTTGATAATTTTTAAATTCTTTTTGCAAATATCGTTTTTATTTTGTTGCTTCCTAGATATTTTTAGGGGTTTTCGCGGGAGGTAAAATAGAACCGGCGGAGGTTAGCGGGGAGACGGTCGGCGTAGGCACAACTGGAAGAACCTTTAATTTGGAAAGAACGTTATTGGGATCGAATAGAACAAAACCAGCTTTCGCGAATCCAGATTTGATGTTGTTGGACGTTATTGTTACGGCTGCACCATACCGTTGCGCCAGGGGCAAAAGATTGGCGGAATGATCGCAATTGTGGCAATCATTCTGGTGCTTGCAGCTGCATATATACTGGAGCTGTCACGGTACTCCCAATCCGTAACAGTTATGGCAGTTTGAAACGCGTCGTAGAAGCCGGCGAGAAAATCATCTTTAGCAATATGGGTATGATGGCGTTGTATTAAGTTTTCGATATATTGCGAATAAGCGCGTTTCAAAACAGAAAAACAAGATATATTAAAAGGTTAAAGCCGATGCGAAAAATACGCGGGCATATAAAGCGTAATAATATTGTTATTGGCGCAGTATTTTTCGAATGCCATCGAATGGTAATTTTCGTGGCCGTCGAGGATGGAGAAACGTTTCGAACCTTTTATACGCGTCCGAATATGCTTATTAAAGTACTGGATTCATTCGAGATCTAATATATTTGTTGTCCAGTTATTATTACTTAATGCGATTTTCCAATCGGCTGCTGGCAATAGCTTATCGCGGTACTAGGACCCAAAATAGTTTTTTCCCGTTATAATAACAAATAACAGTATAGCTCAACCTCGGAGATTAACAGCCTGGATAACTGTAACTTATTTTTTATTCCTTTATTACGCTTGTTTAAGTTTTCCACGTTTTTCGGCACTGGTAATTACTATGCCCGTTGTTATAAAAAGCTTTATTAAAAATCCAGTCTCGTCGAAGTTGTAGATATCCTTTTTTGCGATGCCGTATTTCGCGATTATAACCCGAACAAGCTCGAACTATTTGCGAAACGTTTTTGGATTTTCGCATAAAACCCGTTAATAATCGATTTTCCGATTTAAACGTATTTAAAGTTTCTTTTGCCGTTTAACAAAGTTCGACGCCCAATTAATTCCAACGCGTTTTGCAACGCGCTAGGCTAGCAGTATATTGGCCATATCTTTAACGTATTAAAGTCGGACAGGAAACGTTCGCGTATCTAGATTAAGGACCCTTTCGACAATGGATTTCTCTTTGATCGGCGTCAATTTTCGCAATTGGGAGACAATGTTGGCTCGGGCGTATCGACCGTGATATCGGGCTTTCAGAATAGATTCGAGGACGTTATATATAGAATGTAGCTTTTTAAAGCTTAACTTCTGGTTTTGTTTTTTAGCTTAAATGGCTAAGTTTATCCTAGATTTTTTTGTAAGACGCTTTATGTTGTTGGTGTTGAGAAATTGACAATTGAAGTTGGATAGTTGAGATATTGACAAAAACGGCTCGCGAGCTTGTGTGGGACGTTATAGTTCTAAGTAAGCTGGCAAGTTTTCCAGTCAATTAACGGATTCTTAAAATTAAGCCATAATATTCCCAAGATAATATTATAACCTGAAATGTGGGCGATATCTAACGTAAAATACTTTTAATACCTTTAAAGTCATACTGGAAATTTTTCGGTTTCTTTAAAGACTTGTCTATTATCGTACTGGGAAAAACTCCTACCAACTATATGTGATTTATAAAACTTTAACTTATATCTCCAAAAAAATATAATGTTTTTCGGCTACTGCTGGCGAAATGAAGTTGCTTTCCGCCTTAAAATCGATTATAGCTTTAAAAGTTTGGCTTTGGTACTAAATAGGAATTTCAATTTGGCTTCGTAATTCTTTTCTTACTTCGCATAAGGTTTTAGTTCGCAAAACTCCTCGATACCTTAGTTTCGAAAGCCTTTGCCGTTTTTTAACTTGGTAATTCTATTCGTCAAAAGGCGTCTCTATTCGCAGGCTTTCTTAACCGCGTATTTAGCACACTTGTCGTCCATGCAAATATACTATTTCCGTTAGCTAATCTGGCATTTCGCCTTAATAACTTTTACCTTTAACGTTTAAAAAGACTTCCGATTCGAAGTTATAATTTTTGTAAGGCTTATTTTCATACTTAGAAATTTATGTATCAAGCATAACATAAAGGTATAACATAAATAATCCTCAGGAATGACTTTTTAAATTTAATTAGATTCGGGGTATAAATAACGAAATCGGGAATATTCAGGCTATCGGGAAATTTCGATACATCTGCAGTCGTTATCAAGCTCGGTAAAGGTTTTTTCGTTCTAACCGGGCTAATAACCGTTATTTTTCTTAGCTCGTAAATGGACCAAATAATCGTTATTAATACAGGCTAAAAATTGAAAAAACCGTACCCATTAACAGGGTTTTATTTAAAAGCTTTAGTTTTGAAGTATATTGCTCGCTTTAAAAGTTCGCTAAATTTAAGAGTTTTCTGCCTATAGTTATTAGGTTCGAAGCTCATTTAGCTATATTCGTAATATATTTCGCATTTTTACACATCCAAATAACATTCGTATTCTAGCTTTATAACTAACCTAAAAACTTGTTATCCAGAATAATACTTATAAGCTTTAGCTGTTTAATTCTAGCAAATCGGATAACGCTTATACTTTAGGTCGCCGTTTGGTTTATAGTAAGTCGTCGCAATGGTATATTCCTATTAAAAAAGGTAAAATTGGATTTTTTTTTTCGCTTTTACTGTTTATCTTTTATTCGGTCGTTCGGGCCATTTTTTAATGAATCTCTCCTTTCTTAAAGTTTCTTTTAGCTGGAAAACGATATTCGTTTTTATAATAACCTTTTTTACCATGGTTAAAGCATTCGACATTCGACTTATTCTTTTTAAATTCTTTTAAAATGGTATTCGTTTCCTTTTAATTTTTGATTTTGATTTTTACTTTTTCAAAATTTATTACTAAAATGTGACGGCTATGGGCTTAACCAACTATTAAACCTAGTCGTACGGTTTATGTTAGCAGTGGTATCGTGGGAATTTGAGCAATAAAGCGATAGTTACGTCTGGTAATAGCAGATGTAGATCTGGGTAACCAAGTTGTAATTGCAAGCTGGCGCTATCTGGACTATAGGAAAAAATGAATGTATATATATTAGTTTTGGCTTAATGGATTTATACCGGCTTAAACCTGATTATAGTAAGCGACTCCTTTTTAAGTCTATTAAGCCCCTTTAAGTTATTACTTTAGCTTAACCGGCTTTAAGGCGTTAAGCCTTTGTTGACCTAATTAAATACATTAAGCTGGTTTGAGTTAGTTACGTAACTTAAGGCCTATATCGGAGATATGTCTTACAACCTTCGACCGTCTGTTAATCGAGTTAAGGCCTTTAGCTATAATACAATTTTTCCCCTTTTAGGATCTTTGCCTTTAAAGATTAATTTGTTTATCGTATTTGTTTGGTAAGTAACTTCCCCTTTTTTATATTACTTTTTTATTATCTAACCGCCATGTTAGGTCGTATCGAAAAGCAGAAATTTCGCAAACGTTAAAATGCCTTAGCTTTGTCGGAACGAGTTAGTCGTTTTAGTTTCGATATGTTATTCTTTTCTTGTTCCCGCTGCAAGTTTGAACACAAAACTTGCAAGGCTTATTCTGGTTCTGGGAAGTATGCGCGTTGTACTTAATACGGTAGTTCTTGCGACCTTTTTGGGCTTTCCGAATCGGAGCATTAAAGGTTGATAGATGAAAAAGATCGTTTAGATTCCTAGGAACGTTTTGTTAAAAAGGAATTGCTTTCTGTCCAGGAGCGTTTTAATGAGTACTAATGTCGTTTTATCGAGTTGCAGCAAAATCTTAATAAACTGTTTGGTCGTTTAGCCCGCTTGCGAAACTAGAAAAAATTATTACGGAGACGTGGAGTTGAAATGTTACGTAAAGGTATCGAAGGTGCGGAGATAATAAAGGAATTTGAACGTTTGAAGCGCAAGTAATAATAGCTGGAAGCCGAGATAGCATTAGCGCAAACTTTTATGCTTATTAACTGGCCTGGTATCGAGGAAACCGATTTATCGTTGTTGGATAGCGTAAATTGGAGTACTTTTAACCCTAGCGTTTTCGGCGTTGCTGGTGAAAATTCTTTAGAAGGCGTTGGGCATTCGTAAGGTTTTTCGCGGGTTTTTAGGTATTTTCGGAATCTGGGTAATTTTTCTACTTGATTAGATATTGGGTAAGTTCTTTTTTTTTTTTTTGCGTATATCTAGTATTTTTTCTGCTTTGTAAACCGGTATATTCTTTATAAGTTTTCCGTTTTGTTCCGTACTGACTTTGATTATATTTGCTGCTGATTTTAATAAAGATATATGAAAGATTGAATGGAGCTTGACCTTCGGCGGTAGCTCCAACTTATAGTTATTTTTTTGAGATTTTTTTTAGCGATTTTATATAAGCCGATGTATTTGAAATTAAGTTTTTTGTTTGGCTTTTTAGTTTAGATGTTTTTGGTGGTTAGGTAAACCATTTTCCTTTTCGAAAAGGTTAATTTTTTTAACCTTTTTTGGTTGTAGTATTTGCTTATTTGGTTGCGTACGAAATTAAGTTTTGATTTTATTTTTGCGTGTAGCTGTTTTAGCTGTTCCGACGTTAAAATTGCTTTAACGTTAGCTGATTTATTTTTGTGTGAATTTTTGTAAACTTTAAGTATAAAACCAAAATTAGCAGTTGTTGGCGTCGTTTTAATGCTTTCGTGGTAGTTAGTATTATAGGTTAATTATGTAACTAGTAATTTTTTAACTTAATTATTCTGTTCGTAGTTAATATAGTATCGTAAATACGTTTTTAACGTTTGGTTAGTTTTTTTATTTGTCCGTTTATTTGGAGTTTAAATGCGCTGGATAATTTATAATTTAGTCCAAGTTAAGTTATTAAATTTTGTTAAAATTTCGAAGTAAAGATGGTATTTTTGTCCGAAATAATTTCTGTTAAAAGTTCGTAGGTACTTAAAATATGTTTAAGGAAAATATATGCTAGTTGTTTTGTATCGGTATCTTTATTATAGGGTAGGAAATATAAGAATTTCGTGAATCGATTAATGATTACGAAGATGCTATCGTAATGTACTTTTGTAATTAGATTTTCTGATAAAGGAAGCTTCGTGATAAAGTTAAATGTAATCGAATCTTATAGTCGTTTAGCGATTGGTAAGGGTTGTAATTTTCCGTAAGGTTTATATCGTCGTGCTTTTGCTTTGGCGTAGATATCGCATTGCCGTACGACTTTCTGGATTGTAGTTTTTATTTTAGGAAAGTAATATGTCCGTTGTAAACGTTTTAAGGTTTTGTAAACCTCTGGGTGTTTATGTACCGCGTGTTCGTGTATATCCCGTATTAGATCCTTTTGTAAATCTTCGGATACTTGTATTTTGTTTGTTTAGTGTTTTGCTGGTTAATTGATATTGTACTGTTGGATGCGTTAATGTATATTAGCTGGTATCGCTCGTATCGCAGTAATTCGTTGCTGTTTTAAGTATTTTTCGGGCGTAATATCGAAAATTGTTTGCTGTATTTTAACTTTAGGTTTTTCCAGGTTAAGTCGTTTGTTAAGTACGTTTGCTTTGCCATTTTCTGATTTTTCTCGATGGATAATAACGTAATCGAATTTAAAAAGGCTTTTTGTATAGCGCAATTGTTTTTCGATAAGTTTTCGTATCATAAAGAAATGGGTAATGTGTTTGTGATTGGTATATGATTTAATTTAGTGCATGTTACTTTTGAGATAATGTTTGAATTCCTTGAAGGCGTTGACGATAGCTAAGAATTCCTTATCGTAGATAGGGTAATTTAATTCGGTTTTATGTAACTTATAGGAATAGAACGTAATCGAGTGAAGTTTTTCTTGATCGTTTCGATGTTTAATTATAGCTTTTAAGGTATAGTCCGAGCTATCGGCTTTTAGCTTAATTGGTCGCTTTGGGTCGTATATAATTAGTATTCGTTTATTGGTAAGGGCGTTTTTGATTTGCTAGAAAGTTGATTCCTTTTTTGAAATTTATTTAAAGAGTTTATTTTTCTTGGTGAGTTCTGTTAATGGTATAGCTATTTTGCTGAAATTGCGTATAAATCGTCGGTAATAATTGGCGAATCTAAGAAATGTTTATATTTCTTTGGTATTAGTAGGCTGTGCTTAGTTCTTGATTGCTAATAGCTTTTTAGGATTTATGCGAATTTGTTCTGGCGTAATAATATGTTTTACGAATTCGATTTTTTGTTTGTAAAAATGGCTTTTTTCGGTATTGATTAAAAGTTTGGCGTTTTGTAACGTTTGTAGGATTTGATAAATATGTTTTTCGTCCTTTTTTTCCGTTTCCGAGTAGATAAAAATGTCGTCGAGGTAAAAAACAATAAAAATATATAGGTATTTTTTCAGAATATGGTTTATTATTTGCTGAAAGGTTGCTGGTACGTTGGTTAATTCTATAGGGGTAATTAGATATTCGTATAAGCTGTATTTCGTTGTGAAGGTTGTTTTTTATTCGTATCCTTTTTTGATCCGAATTATATTGTAGTTATTTCGAAGATCGATGGCTGTAAATTATTTTGTTCCGTGCAGGCGATTTTTTATTTCAGTAATTAGTGGTAACGGCGTTTTATTTTTGACGGTGATATCGTTAAGTTGTCGATAACTCATTATTAATCGAAGCTTTTTTTTTCGGTACGAAGAATATAGGGTATCCTGCTGGTGATTTGAAACGTCGAATTTATCCTTTTCGAAGCTTGTTTTCGAGGTAATCGCGGAGTGTATATAGTTTTATATAGTTTAGGTTGTATATCGGATAAAAGGCAGTACTTTTGCCATTTTTAAGAATTATTTCGTAATTTTATTTGTTATATTCTAGTAATTTGGTATTAAGTTTTTTGCTAAATAATTTATCGTATTTATAGTACTGTGGAGGTATTTTAGTTATTTATTTTGGTAACTTTTCGGGCGATTGTTTTAGATCGTTATTTATCTGCCTGAATTTTGCTTTAAGATTGGCAATAATGCGTCGTATTTTTCGGTTATGCTCCTTTTTTGGATATGCGGTATTGCTTTTGATGGTAAAACTTTTGCCGTTTATTTATGCCTGTATTCGTTTACCTTATCGATCGAGTGTTGAGATTTTTCGTTATTTGGCTTATTATTGGAAAATAGATCGTAATTTATTTTGCGAGTTTTTTAGTTAATGGCCGGGTTATATTATTTTAACTATAGTAAATCTAGGATTAAATCGAAATTTTCGATAGTAATAACGTTGAAATTAATGGTTTATTTCTTTCGATAAAGGTTTTGAGGTAATTAATTTTATATCGAACTTATTTATCGTCGTAGTTGAATATCTGACCTTCGGCGTTTTCGACCTCGTAAGGATGTTCTTTATTTTTCCATGGTAGCTGTAATTCGTTAACTATTTTTGAGACGATGTAATTACTTTTTGTTGCGCTGTAGTTTATAAATGCGGTATATCGCTTATTTTTAATTCGTACTTATACCGTAATAGGTTTTTTTTCGTGTTGTTTTTATTACGTTTAGAGCCTTTTTAAGGTGTTGCTGTTTACCTTTATTTCTGCTAGCCTGGGGCCTTATTATAGGTGGCTTGAGTTTTTTGGGCTGTTTTCGAATTGCTGAATTCTTTTTCCAAATCGTTTGTTTTCGTCTTAGATTTATTTTAACTGTTATTCTTGTCGGCGTAGCGTTACTATTAAGTATTCCATTTGGTTCTGGAACGTTTTTTTGGTGATGTATTTTGGCTTTAAGATTTTCTAGCTTTGATTTGAAAAGGAGCAAATATTTTCCTGTATAGCTAATTGCTTTTCTGGTTTTTTTTGCAAAGGTTAGCTGGATCCCTAGATCGGTGATTATTTTTTGGCAGTACTTTTTTATTGTTTTTTAGATTATTTTTTTTACGATTAATTATTATATTATTTATAATAGTATTAAGGTTTATATGTATGCAAGGTCGAATGGGTTCAAGCCTTATTTTCCAGGCTGAGCCAAATACGCAGAAAATCATTACACGATGTAATTTGCACGATAGATACTATACCCAGTACCTTCGAACACGATAACTAATTAATAGTTTTTACGGTTAGGATAGATTAATACTTTAGTCCCATAAAGCCTTACTTTAAAGCCGACTGCTGGACCTCCGTAAGCACGCAATTTCTCGACTGATATCGGCTTAGAAGGCTTACATGCGTAGTTGCCGATAAGCTTCGACCCTGATGAACCTTATACCCGCTGGCTGGTTCGGCAGGGTCAGATAATATAACTTAAAAGATGTTAAGTGTAACGAACCTGTCATACATCCACCTGGAGATATGAGCAGTATCCGAAATGGGGTCTTGATTTGCAGGTAACAATAGTACGAGAAATGATTCAATAATCTATTCGTTAAAAAGGTTTGCGGACTCTTCCTTTAATCGAAGAACGGTGCCTTTGATTAAAAGCTTAAATTAATAGTTAAAGAGCGATATTAAATAGGTGCTATTTACATAAAAGTTTTAACCATTATATATCCCTTTAACATTAAATAAATATGTTTATAATCTTTTGGATTTACTAAATTACCTAAATTCTCCGATCTGGATAATTTGTTAAATTAGACAGATTACGCAGTTACGTAATCTGATAAGGTTTTACTTACTGTGGGAATCTTTTCTAATACGAACCATAAAGTGGATCGTAACATTATTTTCCTCCTTTCAGGATTTTTGTTCCAAAGATAAAAATGTAAGTATTTCCTTACTTCCAATTAAAAACTGTTTTTTTTAACTGTTAGTTTACTATGGCGGGTCGTATAGAAAAACAAGTACGTAAGGTACGTACGAACCAGCGCTAATCCCGCGATAACCGTTCGGACTTTATTCGTACCTACGGTTTTGAAGTTTTACCTTGTTCCAGTTGTTTATTATTTAAAAAGGAATAATGTTATATAATAAAAGGTTCGTTAAATTGTTATTACTGTACTCGTCGTCAGCGTTACTATAACGGAAACGCCGTTGTTATATTTTCCTTGGAAAATATCGGGTCGGAACGTAATCGTCTTTAGGAGGAGCGTCGTGCTGCCGAAGATAAATTCGTAAAGTTATAGCGGAAGTTTTAAGAAAAGATATTAAAAAGGATAAATAAGTTGCAGCGGTTGCGCCGTTAAGAAGATATTTTAAGGAAAAAAGTATTTGAAATATTGAAAGAAGGTTACAAATTGGACCAGTTGGAAGAAAAAGAAAGGATGGAAGAAGAGCAGCAACGCATAAAGGAAAAGCAAGCCCGACTTGCTTTGGAGATTAACGCTAACATGAAGGCGTTTGCTTTTTTCGACTGGAGCGCCGAGGATTTGAATCTGGGGGTTGGACCGTTGTCGCTTACGACCTTAGCTGCGTTGAAAACGGTCGGTTAGGATTTTGGCGGTAAAACGTTTTAACTAGGTCCTTCGTATTCGTTAAGTACTTAAGGGGTTTTTACGTATTATCCTTAGGTAAGTAATCCTTTTATTTGATTAGGTACTAAGTTTTATTGTTAACTATTTTTAAGTCCAGTATTTTTTCGATTTCGTATTCGTCGGTGTTTTCCTTAATTTCCAAGTTTATTTCCAGCGGGGCGTTATTAGGTGTTGGTTTTAGGAGGGAAATGTGGAAAACAGGATGTATCTTTATTATCTTGGGTAGCGATAGTCGATAATTAATTTTAAAAATAATTTCGTTAATTTTGAATGGACCGAATTTTTTAAAATTAAGCTTATTATTAAGTCTTTTAGTTTTAATTTATAAAATATTTAAAGTTGCGTTTTGTTTTTGGCGTAATAAGTAAACTTTGTTTCTTTTTAATAAAATTAATTTCTTAATTCTTTTTTTATTATAATATTAAATTATTCGTTATTAAAAAAATTACAGCTTAATTTTGAAACGAATTTGGATAATTTTAATCTTAGATACTATCGTTTTTGCTTTAGGTATTATTAAGGTAATTTTCGGAATTTTATCGAATAGTTATTTTAATTGTTAAGTTTTTGCATTTTGTCCATATACAGCTATATAAAATAAAATGCCCATGTTTTCGTTAACGGATATGTTATAAGTTACTTATACCAGTAAAAGTAATTTTACCTAGTTATTTTGCTGGTAGTTAACATAATTTTTTAAGTACTGTTTTAAGGTTTAATTTAATCGTTTTATTTATTTATCGGTTTAAAGGTAATACGTTATAAAAAACTTAAATTTGGCGTTAATTTGTTTAAAAAAGTTAGTACCAAATTTGAAAGTAAACAATTTATTTTTGTTTAAAATAATTTTTTCTGGGATTTTATATTTATCAAGATAATATCTTATAAACGCGTAAGCTAATTGTTTTGCTGTCGTATTTCTTTTAAAGGGTAAAAAATACCCATATTTAGTAAATTTATTAACGATTACCCATATTCCGTCGTACCGGATTCCGGTAACGGGATCCTTAGATAAGGGTAAGCCGGTAATAAAGTTCCAAGCTATAGTATTCTATGTTTTATCTGGAATTTTTGTAAATTATAGCAATCCGTACGGTTTATAGCGAACCGCTTTAATTTTATTGTAAATGTTGCAATCTTTAATTACTTGTTTAACGATTTTTTTGAATTTTGGGAAATCGTACTTTTCCTAAAATCGCTTAATTATTTTGAAAATCCTTTAATGTTTATATAACGGGTTTTCGTAAAATTCTTTAACAAATTGTTTTTATCGTTTTTATAAAACGTAAATTTTTCCGCGGTATAGCAATTAATTTTTGGATTATCCTTTTAACTATTTAACTTTTTTTTATTTATCAGAATTATAAAAACTTTTAAATTAAAATAAAAGTTCGGAAGTAAGTTTTTTTAATATTTTATATAACTGTAAGGTATTTTCCTTTATAAGTTATAGCATTTGTATACGTTATTTAGAAACCTTAATATCGTAATTTCTTTTTCGATTTAGGATATCCGCTTAAATATTTTCCTTACTTTTAATATAGTAAATCTTAAAATTAAACTTAAATAAGAAAATTATCTAATTTTCGTATCGTTTGTTAAAATTTTAAATCGTTATAAAATAAGTAAAATTTTTATAATTAAAGTAAATATTAAAAGGTTCCTTAATTTTACTAAAATAAAGTTCTTATTTTTTAAATGTTATAATAATTATTAACAATTTTTTATTATAAATAAAATATCGTAACTTTACATCTTTTAAAGCTTTAAAATAATAAGCTACTAAATATTATTTTCCGTTATTTTTCTATTATTTTAAAATTATTCCTAAAGCTTTATTTAATACGTTAATTTTTAATCGTTTTTTTTTTATTATAATTAAGCAATTTCATAATAAAAGCGTTAGTAATTTAATCCTTAAATATTTACATTACTTCCTTAATTTTCCTTAAAAACTCGAATTCTTTTTTAATATATTCTTTAGTAATAAAGTTCGTTAAAGGTTTAGCGATTTTTCCGAAATCTTTAATTAAGTTACGTACGTAACCCGTAAATCCCAAAAATTAACGGACGTCGGTAACGGTCGCTTTATCGGGAATCGGCCAATTTTTAATTACTTTTATTTTAAAGTCTTGGATTTAAATCTGTTTTGGGGTAATAGTAAAGCCTAAAAAGTCCAGCTTTTAGGTATACCATACGCTTTTTTCGGCATTAACTAACAGGTTCGCTTTTTCGAATGTTTCCAGTATTTAAGCGATATACTTTTTATGTTTTTCTAAGGTTTCAAAATAAATAAAAATGTCGTTTAAGTAAACAAATACGAATTTATCGAAAAATTTTCGTAAAATAATTATCAATATATGCTAGAAACTGGCGGGAGCATTAGTAAGTCCTTAAGGTATTACCTTATATTCGTAAAGTCTATGGATTATTCTGAAAACAGTTTTCCATTTTTCTCCTTTAGCCATTCGGATTAAGTAATAGCTATCGGGTAAGTTTAACGCTGTAAACCATTTGGCTTTGCTAATATTTTCCTTTATGGTATCCATAAAGGTAAAAAGATATCCATTTTTAATGGTGATATCGTTTAACTATCGGTAATCGTAAACTTTTCGATATATAAAGTTTCCATCTTTGTTAATTCGGATTTTTCCATCCTTTATTTTTGGTACTATTATAACGGGATATCTTACGGGGGATTCAGATTTTTAAATGTATCCTCGTTCTAGGTTTCGTTATAAACTTTTCCATAAGGCCTTAGCCTTTTCTAAATTTATATAATAAATCTGGTAAAGTTTTGGATAATATTCTTTTTTAATGGAAATCCTATAATTTTATTAATTATGGTTAGGTAATTCTTTCCGTATTCGTTTTTTAAACAATTTTTTAAACCTTTGGTACTTAAAAGAAACTTTAGCAATTAGGTTTATTATTTTGGCTTTTCGAATCAGGTAACAGATTTTTCGGAACTTTTTCTTTAAAGAAACTGTAAAACGATTCCAAAAAAGTTTTTAAGTTTTTCAGTCGATATAAGGGTTATTAAAACGGAATTACGGCATTCCAAGTATAATATTATATCCTGAAATATCGGCTACGTCCAACCTAATCCTTTCTGAATATCCTTAAATTTGTACTGAAAGTTTTTCTATTTTTTTAAAAACTTGTCCATTTTTATACTTAGACAAGCTTCCGTCGACTGTAAGTAGTTTGTACGATTTCAGCTTATATTTCCAAGGAATTTAATATTTTTCTGCAACCAATGGTAAAATGAAGTTTCCTTTTGCTCCTAAATCGATTATAGCTTTAAATGTTTTGTTTCCGTATTGGAAAGGAATTTTAATTTGATTACGTTATCCAGTCTTTGCCTTATATAAGGTCTTGTAGGTTAAAGCTCCTCGATGCCTTAGTTTCGAAGGCCTGCGTAGTTTTTTAACTTGTTGGTCTTGTTGGTTAAAAGGCGTTTCCATTTTCGGGCCTTTTTAACTGCGTGTTTGGAACACTTGTTATCTATGCAAGTGAACCATTTTCTTTTACCGATCCGACAAACTGATTTTGAAACTTTTACTTCCGATATCTAAAGGGGGTCTGGTTTTAAAGGTAAGATCTCCGAAGAACTGGCTCCCATATCTAAGGTTTTATGTATTATATATAATGTAGGTGCATAACATAAACATCCTTATATAATGGCTTTCTAACTTTGAACCGATTTGGGGTGTAAATAACAAGATCGTAGATATTCCGGCCATTTAGGAGTTTCAATATATCTGCAATCATTATCGGGTTCAGTAGGTATTTCCTCGTCCCATCCAGGCTAATAATCGTTATCTTCCTTAGCGCGGAGGTGGGTTAGGCAGTTGTCGTCGTGGCATGCAGAGAAATGGAAAAGATCGTAGTCGTAAACTGGTTTTAAACTCCTAGGGGCCTTACTAGGTTTTAGGTTATATATCACTGTATTAAGGCGCAAATGGCCGTGTTCGTCGTGCATTCTGCACCGCTGCTTATCTAATTAACAGGTATATCCTAACCTTATAGCTATCTTGGAGGTTTTTTATCCTGGATAATATCTGCAGGCTTTAATTGTTCGATTTTAACAAGTTAGGTAACGCTCGTACTTTAAGTCGCCATTCTGTTTGTGGTATATAATTGCAATGGTAAATTCTCGCAGGAAAGAAATAAAACTAACTTCCCTTTTTTCTTTACCTTCGTTATTTAATTCTTATCTGGTTATCCTAACCTTTTTCTGTAATTAAAGAATTCCTTTTTTCCTAAAATCCTTCTTTACTAAGGAACGACATTTGCTTTTATAGTAATCTTTCTTGTTACAGTTAAAACATTTAATATTTAACTTATTTTTCCTGGGTTCCTTTAAAGCAATGTTAGCTTCCTTTTGGGTTTTGCTTTTGGTTCTATCTTTCTGGGATTTGTTACTTAAGCCTTAGTTGTTTTTCTTTTTGTTAAATCTTTTCTTCTCCAAGTATTTTTCGAAGGTACGTCGATCGGCAATAATGGTTTTGTTAATGTAATCCTGGAAGGGGCCAGTTTTGGGTACTTTATACATTTTATCCTTAACTTGCGACTTCAGGCCGTTATAAAAAGGATAAAATAATGCGCTTTTTGGGAGATTAGAAATTAAAGCAAGGCGATTAAATTCAGTCGTATATTCGGCTGCTAACTTGGTTTATTGGAAGAAATGCAACTGTTCGACCGCATATTATTCTTTATCGGAATTTCCAAATAAAGCTCGTATTTTTTCCTTAAAATGTTCATAGTTGCCAAAAATATAATTGGTCAAATCGGAAAATTAATTAAGGTAGTTTATAAGGTAATCGTTCATAATAGGTTTAAACCATAAAAGAACTTTTCCAGCAAGCAGCTGAAAAATGGCTATCACTTTCTGGTAATCCTCCGTCAAAAAATTCTTATAAAACTTAAGGTAAAATCTGGCCTGGACCAAGAATCCTTTTACGTTTATAGTTCTATTATAAAGCTTTAAAAAGGTTGGCTTATAGCCCTTAACTTCCGGCATTCCGTAGTAGCTGGGGGGGGGAACAGTATTTTCGCGAATCTTATTTGCACTAAATAAAGGTAGGGTCGAAGATCGTTGTTGTCGGATAAATTTTACGTTTTCGTCCTTTAAAGTCCTAACTTCTTTTATAAAGCTGTTTAATTTTTCGTTAATGGTAGGTTTTTTTTTTTTACCCTTTTATTCTTTAATAAGCTGTTTTTCTTCTTCCTTTTCTGCATTAAATCCATAAACTTTTATAATGTTTTTTGTTAGGGCGGATTATTGCAGGGGTTAAAAAAAAAAAAGTCCTTTTTAAGATCGGGTAAAAGGTAATGCTATGTTATCGATTTAAGGAAAAGATTTTTTTAATAAGTAGTAAATTGTTTAATTTTGTTACTAATCCTTTACTAATTAATAACGGTAACCGGGTATGCTGTTTGTTTTTTGAACGTCGTCCTGTAATATCGTTTTCGTTACGTTTAAGAAAGCTTATGCCCAATTGGGCCTTAAATTATTCGTCGACTATTAATTAAGGAACTATCAAAATGTAACGAACCTGTTATACATCCACCTGGAGATATAAGCAGTATCCGAAATAAGGTCTTAATTTGCAGGTAATAATAGTACGAGAAATAATTTAGTAATTTGTTCGTTAAAAAGGTTTGCGGACTTTTTCCTTAATCGAAAAACGGTACCTTTAATTAAAGGCTTAAATTGATAGCTAAAGAGCGAAATTAAGTAGGTGCTATTTATATGAAAGTTTTAACCATTATATATCCCTTTGACATTAAATAAATATGTCTGTAATCTTTTGGATTTACTAGATTACTTAAATCCTCCGATCTGGATAATTTGTTAAATCAGACAGATTACGCAGTTACGTGATTTGGCAGGGTTCCACTTATTGTAGGAATCTCCTCTAATACGAACCACAAAGTGGATCGTAACATTAAGCTTTACGCGGTAAATCTTAAGAATAAACCTTAACGGTAAACCTTAAAAATAAACCTTAAAGACAAACCTTAAAGGCAAACCTTAACGGTAAACCTTAAAGATAAACCTTAAAGATAAACCTTAACGGTAAACCTTAAAAATAAACCTTAAAAGCAAACCTTAATAGTAAACCTTAACTACGCCGTACTGCGTATAAAAGGCTGGCATCTTTCCGAGCCCTCGCCAGTCTTACAGTTCGATCGTTCCTACGCTTTTTCGAGTTACCCAAAATAACATGCCGCGTAAGTTCGAATATACGATACCGATAATCCGTAACCGCAGAATTTCCATAAAAATTATCGTATTAACGGTACATAATTCGTACAAAATTACCGGACGGGCTAAAATTATCGATATCACTATCGATCCCAAAAATCTTTCCCAAAGTAATCGATTTCGGTTGTTAATTTTCGGATACGATTTAATTCGCGAAAATAACAGGAATCGATCTTTGCAAGAATATATGGCGGAAAGTATGACGATCATAAGCGGAGTATTGGCGAAACTGGAAGGGGAACTGGAAGGGAAAGGCGGTAACCGGCTTGATAACTTCGAAGTTTAGATTTTAGAACGATGTATGCTGGAGGATTACGAGCGATGGTTTGCCCGGCTGCTCCGGATTGCGAAGACCGTCCAGAATTTCGACAAGAATCGACGCGGATAAGAGCGGGACAAGGCAGTTTGCGAAAGGGATGGGTTTAGTAAAGCCTAGGAATTGAGGTAGTAATCTATCATTTTATCTAATTTTGTCTATACAGTCACGTCTCCTTTAGGGAGAAGGATTTATATGTATGGTAGTGTTTTCCTTTTGGCCAGCTTTTAATAGCTGCCAACTTGTCGATCTTTTTTATCGTTACGGCTTTTCGTATATGGCGATACTACCTTTAATCTTTAGAATTACTTTTAGTTCGATTTTTAAAATCGAAGCCTTATCGCTATATGCGCATAATTCGTCGTGCGATATATTCTTTTTCGTTCTCGTATACCTTGCATTGCGGTCGTCGACAGCTGACCGCGTAAAGCTTTCCGTACCGATCGGGTTTTCTTAGGTACAGGTTTTCGTCCTATTTTCGGTATTCCTTTAGCTATGCGTTAAGTATTAACTGGTTGTTTTTCTGCTGCCGTTTTTGCTGTGCGCGGGTAGGTGGCTTGTCGTCGCTTAACTTTTTCCATCTTTCGTGCTCCTATAATCATTGGGTGATAGTAGGTTTAGTAGTTTTAGCTTTTTTTAGCCTTTTTAGTTTTTGTTTAAGTTAGCTTTTTGGCTTTTTTTATTCCTTGTCGTACTTTAGGTGAAGGGTTGTCGTTATTTTTGGCGCGGATTATGTTGATCGTTTTTCGGTCGCTAGGTTTCTTTTTGTATTAGTTTTCGGGAATTGGAGCTTAATGTATTTTTTTCAGGTTTTTGCATTTTTGCGTAATATGTCCGGGCTTACCGTAATTATAGCAGGTAACGGACCTTTTATTTTTCGATTAGATAACCTTTAATTTTATAGGCCTTGGTTAAGTTCCATAAGAGGTGGAAGGCGTAAGGCGTTTTCGACCTTGGTTAATTTCTTAGAATTTAAACCGTGGGGCGAACTGTTTACGTCGTTCTTATCGTCGTTTAAACTGTCGATTATCGATTTTTACAGCCTTAGCAATGTATTTGTCGAATGCATTAGGTCGTTCGATTTTGATGATTTCGTCCTTAATATTGTTTTTTAGTTTTTTATAAAAGACGTCGATTAAAGTGTTGTCTTTGTCGTCGACCTATCCTGCTTTAGATATAAAGTTCTTGAATTCGACGGCATATTTAAAAGCTGGTTCCTTTTATTTAAGCGGTAAAAGATTTTATGCAGCTTTTTGTTTTGCGTCTAGGTTATCGAAGTTATCTTTAAGCTTTTGTTCGAAATTAACGTAGCTTTCGAAATTTTTTTTGGTAACTGTTTTTTAATCGTTTTCCGTATTTTCCAGGTAGTTTCGTAACGTAGGTTCGAATTAATTTAAAACGTTTCTTTTTAAGAACTTTGCTATAATAAGAATTCTGTCGGCGTCGCCTTCGATCTTTTCCAATCGTAGATATATTTTAGTTTAGGTTAAGAAGCTTTAAATGCTTTTTGTACTATCGTAAGGTTCGGATTTTTTAACTTTAAGTTTTAAAGTAACGGTTGTTATTACCGAATCGATTAAGGCGGCAGCTTAGGCAGTAAGCTGTTAAACGTAAACTTTAAGCTGCTAGGTACGTTTTTGCAGCTGTTGGGTAAAGGTAAAAACGGTAATTTCGGCGTTGGTCGACATTTTAACAGTGTTAAATATTGCTTAAAGTTTAACGGTATTACTGAACAAAGGTTTGCAACGTATAACAGTTATAAGTTTAATTAATTATTAAACTTAGTCGTACATTTTATGTTAATAGTAATATCGTAAAAATTTAAGTAATAAAGCGATAATTACGTTTAGTAATAGCAAATGTAAATTTAGGTAACTAAGTTATAATTGCAAGTTAATGTTATTTAGATTATAGAAAAGAATAAATGTATATATATTAGTTTTGGCTTAATAGATTTAAACCGGTTTAAACTTAATTACAGTAAGCGACTCCCTTTAAGTCTATTAAGCCCCCTTAAGTTACTACCCTGGCTTAATCGACTTAAGGCGCCAAGCTTTTGTTAACCCAATCAAATACATTGAGCTAGTTTAAGCCAGTCACGTAACTTAAGGCCCACATCGGAGATATGTCCCACAACCTCCGACTGTCTGTCAATCGAGCCAAGGCCTTTGGCCATAACATAAAACTTCGATCTTTTTTTTTTAGATCTTTTTTTTTCCAGGTACCTATTAAAAGTACGTTTATCGGCAATAATAACCTTATCAGTATAATCCTAAAAAGGCTTTATTTTAAGTACCTTATATATTTCGTCTTTAACTTATAACGTATCAGACAAGCGAGCGAGCCGTTTTTGAGCACTCCGCAACAATGCACCTTAATAACTCAACCACAACATATTAAATAAATTCAAATTAATTAAATGCTTGTTTACTAACTATATCTCCAGCTTCTTTCCAAGTATGCACATTATTCAAGCTTGTTGCGGACGCTATGTTACCCTTCCTTTCTTGCTAACCCGCCTGCAACCGCCTAACTTTAGCAGCTATTAGCAGTTATTCGCAGCAATTCTTTGCCATAACGTTTCTGTTAGCTAAAAGACCTTGTTTATCTTATATAGCAAGTATTCCTTTTTCTGAGAAACGTCGGTTTTAATCGTATAATTGCGTAGGTTTCGAGTTATTGCAAAATCAAGTCCGATACGCCCTGCTATACGCCCCGCAAGACGTCCCGCAAAACGTTCCGCACGGACCCCTTATGCCCCCCAACGCGTTTCCAACGTACTTCCAACGAGTCCTATAATACGTTTTCCGACGTATATCTTTAACGTATTAAAGCCGGACAAAAAATGCTCGCGTATTTAAGTTTAGGATTCGGTCGGGAATAATTATTTAGTCGGTCGGCTTTAGTTCTTGCGAAATAGGGGTAATATTAGCTTGAACGCGTTAAGGGGTGCTCGGTCGCAGGCGGGTTAGAAGGAAGAAATAGTAACATGGTATCCGCAACAAGCCTTAATATAATGTGCATACTTGGAAATAAGCTGGAGATATAGTTAGTAAACAAGCATTTGATTGATTTAAGTTGATTTGATATGTTGTGGTTGAGTTATTAAGGTGCATTGTTGCGGAATGCCCAAAAACGGCTCGTTCGCTTGTCCGGCTCGCTCGCTTGTCTGATACGTTAACCTTAAGTTATGGTAATAAAAGTAAAATAAAACGCTTTTAGGAAAGTAAAAAGTTACTATAAGGCAATTAAATTCCGTTGTATACTTAGCTGCTAATTTTATTTATTAAAAAAAATTGAAACTTTTTAGTGGTATCCTACTGCTTTTTTAAATCTCTAAACAAAACTTGTATTTATTTCTTTAAATATTCGTAATTACCGAAGATATAATTAGTAAAGCCGGAAAATTCGTCGGGATAATTTTCAAGGTAACTTTTTAATAATTAGCTAAAACTATAAAAAAAACCTTTCCTGCAAGCAGTAAAAAAAATAACCATTATTCTTTTAATATTCTTCGGCTAAAAAACTTTTAAAAAACTTAAAATAAAATCTGGCCTAAACCAAAAATCCTTTTACATCTGTAATACCGTCGGAAGGTTTTAAGGAAGTTAACTTATAACCTTTAATTTTAAGTATTCCATAATAAGTAAAAAGTAAAACAATATTTTTTCGGAATTAATTCGTACCAAATAACGACAATATCGAAAATCTTTACTATCGATCGAATTTAGCATTTTTCTCTTCTTACCTTCTAAAATTTAGCCATTAAGATACGCAATTTGTCGTTAATCGTAAGTTCTTTTTCTTTACCTTTCGGGCTGTCGGTTTCTTCTCTTTCCCCTTTTGGTTCGTTTTTAAACCTTCATAATTTTTTTAAAGGCCAGGAAAAATTATCGTTAAAAAGCAAAACGTTTTCCTTAAAACTAAATATTAAAAAGAGCTATATTGTTAATTAAAAAAGGACTTCCTTAATAAAGAAGTAAAATATTTTAATCCGGTTATCGATCCTTTATTAGCTAATAACGGCAATCGGATATGTCGTTTATCTTTTAAACGCCGTTTTGTAATATTGTTTTTATTAAATTCAAGACAGTTTATACCTAACTGGATCTTAAATTATTCGTCGGCTATTAATCAAAAAAGCTATCAAAATATAACGAACCTGTTATACGGCCACCTGTAAGTATAATCAGTATCCGAAAAAAGTCTTAATTTGCAGATAACAATAAAGCGAAATATAATTTAATAATTTATTCGTTAAAGAACTTCGCGGACTTTTCCTTTAATTAAAAAAACGTTACCTTTAATTAAAAACTTTAATTAATAACTAAAAAGTGAAATTAAGTAGGTATTAATTACATAAGAAAACCGTTCGTTATATATCCTCCTATCTTTTAGTAAATGTGCCTCTGATCTATGTAATCTACCGTAATCTACCCCACCCGTACTAAATCAACTAGATCACACTAAATCACCTTGGTCTTGGCTAGGTCCGAAGTTCACCCGTAGCTCTTCCGCGCTAGCCCCAAGAGGAGCACTCTCAACTTGGAGAACCTCTGGTTCGTAACACCAGCGAGGCCTGAGCTAGCTGAGGTAAGGCTTAAGTGCCGTTAAAAAAGTAGGATCTATTAAAAAGTGCGGGTTTTGTATTAGAGCGTATGCGAAACGCTTTATAACATTTAATTGCATTATTTTATATGGTGTTTTGTATGTAAAATCATGTTGTGGGTGAGTTGATGGGGGTCGGGGGTTGCTGTCCAAATGTAGGTCACCCATACTAGAGCATGCCTATTTACAGTTGTCAGATATAGGGGACATTAGATGTGTTGTATTAATTGGCTAGTTGCGTGCATTCTTGCAACGCCTACTGATCTTTGAAGTAGTCTAGCTACGGATCATATATCTTCCGATCAGAGGGAGCCTTTCCGTATATGGGGTGCTAGCGCACCCCCTGCTAGCGCACCCCCTGCTAGCTGACAACAGTACTGTAAAATAATTGGATTGCGGCCGACTCTCCGTGACCCTCCGCCACCCTCCGCGCATCTCCGAATCGCTCTCTCACATTTAGTTGGTGCGTGGAATCTCCTCGCTACGAAGATATCTTTTCGGTCTGGGCACCGCCGTTATGTATACTCCGCCTTAGTGACCCCAATATACTCTCAGCGAAAGAGTCATTCGGAGGGGACACCATCACACCCGAAAGCACAAACCCGGCAAGCTCTTGGCTTTCGGAGATGGTCCATGGGGCGTCCCGTTTGCGCGGAGCGCTTTGAAACATAAAAGATCATGACGCCCCTGACATGAAGGATAAGAGAGGGCTCTATCGCGTCGGACAACAGCACGAACACCAACTTTTGTGAAGCTATACCAAGATGACTTCGTTAAACGATTTGCTAGAGTCGGCAGTGAACAATGGCACGGCTCCCGGACTCGTGGTCATCGCCAAAGACAAGGGTGGTGAGTAATTCCGGCCGGCACACCGGTGACTCCTTCTTATTCCTCCAGGAGATTGTTGACCCTTCCCTTCCTTTCAAGGCAAAGTTGATTACGCGAAGGCGTTTTCGCGTCAGGGTGGGACGTCGTACAACCTGGACACCGCTATGGTCGTATCTTCCATGACGAAGCTCCCAACGTCGGTCGCCGCACTGCAACTCGTCGAGAGGGGCCTCGTGACGCTCGACGAGGACCTGTCCCGGCTGCTCCCGTCTCTCGCCGAGAAGGGTGTTCTCACCTCGGTGGCGGACGATGGGGTCCCGACGGTGCGCAGGCGGCAGAACCCTATCACGTTGCGCAGCCTAATCGCCCATGCATCAGGCGCCGGTTATCCCTTTCTAGACAAGCGCCTCGGCAAGATCCGGGCCATGCAAAAGCACGAGCCGCGCAACGGCAGGGTCGACGAGATGTTCGACTTACCGCTACTGTTCGAGCCTGGGGAGGGTTGGGCGTACGGCACCGGCCTCGACTGGGCCGGCGTAGTCATCGAGAAGCTGAGCGGCCTGTCCCTGGATGAGTACATGAAACGGAACATCTGGGGACCTCTGGCGGTCGCGGGAGGTTCAGCGTTTTTTCCGGACCAGGATCCTGGCGTCAGCGATCGGAGGGTACCTATGGCGTTCCGCGACGACCCGGAAGGGCCCGCCGTTGAGAAGCCGGGAGCCCCGACGGTCGCCGACGGGCTCAAGGCGTGCTTCGGCGGGCACGGACTGATCGCGAGCATGCGAGACTGCTTCGAGGTGGCGTACTCGCTTCTCTTAGACGACGGGCGGCTGCTGAGCAGGGAGACCGCCGCACTGATGTTCCAGCCCCAGCTGACGCCCGCGAGCCGGCAAGCCCTTGCCGAGTTCATGGAGACGCCCGACATGAAGCTCCTCTTCCCCTCGCCGCCGATCGACCGGGACTACGGGCTCGGCGGGCTCCTCATCACCGGAGACGGGCACGAGTACTGGCGAAAGGGGGTGCTGATGTGGGGAGGCGCCGCGAACCTCAACTGGGTAGGTCATTCCCAAGCTCTGCATGGATGTGGAGTTATTAGTCTGGATAAGGTGGATCACTCCAGCTAACAGTAATGCAACTATGTAGTTCATCGACCGATCTGCAGGGATTTGTGGTGTCTTTGGCGCTCAGGTGATGCCACCCGGGGACGCAAGGATGAGGACGTTGATAAACGCTTTTCACACCGAGGTCTACCGAAGAGCGGGGAAGCTGGCATAAAGCAACGAGGAAAGGCTCTTGGTGACTTCGCCCAGAAATATTCTCGTTGTCTCGAGTATACTTTGGGTCTTGGTAGTTAGCAAGACCTTAACGCGTCTGGTTGTAAATAGTATTCGACAGGGGGCTGAGTTTGTTGCGATACGGCAATTTGGACGACTTACAGTTGCTGAGGTCACGTGCAGCCTTGCCGCTTTTGCTCAGGCCCCCTGAGGCGCTAACTAAAAAACACCGGAAGATTCTTCTGAGTGCATACCTAGAGCGGCAACATCACCCGATTTGGTCTCGACCCGCAACAAATACCAGCTGAAGAACATTAAGGATTTAGTTAAAGTAACAAATACAACCTTATATGTTGCGGTCCGATATTGTGTTCGCCGACTACTGATCTAATAAATTATGGTCTAGACCCGACAAGATGGCAACATGCCAACATCGAGTGCTCCTCAAACAGTGGGGCATCTTTGGATACTTTCGTCGTCTAAGAAGGAGATAAAGGGAAGATAGTATTGTCCGATCTTTCAAGGAGCTTCGTCTCGGGGCGTGTCGCATTGGCGCATATGCACATGTCGTCGGCATAATCAACGACAAGCTAGATCATGCAGGGTCTCCGGATGAGATGCGGACTTGTCGACAACGCAGTAATAGTCAACATGAGGTGCAACATGATTTCAATATATTGGTGGATGAATTCTTCCGATGCTGTCTCCTCTTGCTTGAAACGGCAGCCGAACGAGTTGATGGAACCTCAAGCTGCCTAGCACTGCGGCAATAACGTGGATTCTCACCCGTAAAGACAGTAAGTTTGATGCAGATATGCACATTTGGCAGCTTGTGACTACTCCTCCGCAGACTCAGCCACCCACAAAGGAGACATCACCCATATTTCAATATTGGCAGCTCAGCAGCAGATCCTCCACAAGCGGGGCCAGTCAGTAGGGGCTGATAGTGCCTCTCCTGTGCTCGCGTTGTAGTGTTCGACCCAACCATCTCATCGACTCAACCTTTTACACCCAGACTCGCTAGCGGACATAATACGCGGAAATTAACTGTCTCGGGAAAGAGGAAGCCGCTACAGCATAACCTTTCGGTCACCGCTTGACATGTGGGTTGAACCCGTCGCGTATAAAGCCTGCCAGGCTTCCTACCAACAATTCAGCCATTTGTCGCCAAAGTGTTAAGTGTTCTTCTATCAAGCCAGTCAAGTCTCGAAAAATTCATCAACAAAGGACTCCAGCCACCCAACCCTACCCACGGAACGACCTTCAGCATCATGCCTTCTTCTATACCCTACGATCCCAGCCTCGTCCTAGCCAACGTGGTCGACAACAGGGCGCTTCAGCTCATTCAACAGATCTCGGCAGCCGCTGCACCTGCTGACGCTGCTCAGAACGATCTGAACGCATTGATTGCAATGCGTCGCAGCCTCGACATGACACGGAACGAGCTTGTCAACTTGGGCATCAATACGAAGAGCTGCAACGATGAACTCTCGAGTCTGAACGATGAGATCACCGCCGCGGCAGAAGACTATGTCAAGAAGAAGATCACCGCCGAGAAGGCCATTAAGCCTCTCCGCGCACAGATCAAGGGCGTCAGCGCGCAGGCAGAAAGCCCAGTTGACTACACCAAAACACAGATCAAGTCGATGCCCCTTGCGTCTGATTCCATGAATATGGATGTTCAGTATTTTTCCATGGACTCGAACATTGAGAGCGCCGATGCATATGCCTCCACTATTGCCACCTTCGTCGCTGCTTCGACCAGTTGGATGGGAGTTAACGCATCCAAGGATATGTCCAACGCTGCCCAGAAGCAGGTGTCATCTCAAGCAAAGAAACACAGTCTCTCTGGGACCCTCGTGCTCTCCGTGTCCTGCACACACAAGAATGCATCAGTCCTAGCACCTTTCGTACTGAATCCCGATAAGGCTATCGGTACCTGGAACCACCTCTTCCCAAATGACTCCCTCGACCCGACCAACCGTCTGGAAATGATGAGGTGCGCCTGGGCCAAGGAGGACCAAGGCACCGCCAACCGCTACAGCATCCTCTCCGGCATGACGTTCGGCTCTTCCTTCGTGGGCATGGTGCACGTCCTCAACAGTACCGACAGCAAAGTCAGCGAGACCATGACCAGCGCCGTTCAGTCCCTGCAGTCGCAGATGGACGCTGCCGCGTGGTACGAGGCTCAGTCCGGCGGCTTCGGCGTCAACAGCTCTATCGCGACCGATGTCAAGAACCTCCTCTCTTCGCAGAACGTCACCACCCACGTCACACTCATTTCCATGGGCGTCATCCCCTCGATGGTCGCCAGCGAAGTCAAGCTCGGCGTGCAGACCTTCGCCAAATTCGACCCGAAAGCGAGCATGGACGCCATCGCCGAGCTGCAGAATTCGACCGTCCAGGGCGAAAACAGCCTCAAGGCGTCGGCGCAGGCGGCCCGCACTGGGAAGCAGATGGTGACTATGAAGGGCATGGAGATTAAAGCGGCCCTGGAAGGCCTGGCGGAGATCGATGACGGACATAACAAGATGCTGGATATTAATTCGATGATGTCGGCGCTAGACGACTATCTGAAGAAGGCGGCGGAAGGGAACTCGGGCGTGCCGTTGAATTACTTCTTAAAGGATATAACGAAGAAGGATTTGGCCGAGGCGTGGGTTGCGAAGTATTACCCCGGGCAGTACAATGCGATTACGAACGATGACACTACAGCGGTGGCGAGGGCTTAGTAGGGAGGTGAGACGGCGTAGTGGAGGGAGCGAGGCATAATGGTTGATGTAGTTCGCGTCAGGATCTGAGGGGCGGCTGAGGAAATTGGCCGCTTTTCTCAGCTCCCCCTCGCTTTCTGCTGAGTGTAACGACCGGATTACACGCATCGATCAATTGAATCCGTGCGCCCACCTGTTTCCCACCAAAACATACCCTTTTCACTTTATTATAACAATTAAAATTAAAATGCTAAAAGTATCTGAATAGTTTCTTTATATTCATTATTACGTACTTTATTTATTTTTAGTGTTAACTTTCTTTTTACCTATAGTATTTTCGACTGATAGCTAGAATATTACTGTATGATGATATTTAACATAGTAAAAATCTAAAGTTCTATGTAATAATACTTATATCAAATTTTAATCCATGATAATTCTACTATTAATTACGAAACTTAATATATTATTTCAAGTATATATTTACTAAGTAAAAATGTGTACCAGAAAGATTTTTCTTTAATTTTTTAATTTTTCTTTTATAACTACAGTCGAAGCGAAACGTGTATGTTTTGGTGAGAAACAGGTGGGCGCACGGATTCAATTGATCGATGCGTGTGTAACTAGGGGCTCTTCTGACCAATAGGGTTTGTGTTCCGAATGGGGGACACAGAATGCGAGTAGCTAAGCGGTTGTAATCATAGTATTAAGTCTTTCAAAGATTTTTTTCTATTTAATTTTGAAAACACAGTAAATATTTAAGTTGATAACTAAGTGAAAAAATAGGAAATATAAAAATGGTCGTTTTATTAATAACTATAACTAGTAAATTTTTAATTCATTAATTTATAACGTGCCACATAAGTACTCTGGACGTACAAGTACTCCGAACGGGTTTTTGGCATTTCGCAACAACTAATCCAAATAACTTAACTACAACACATTATATTGATTGCAATTAATCGTATTTCTTTCGCCAACCGTATCTAGAGCATCTAGACAAATCTAGGTATTATATCAAGGCTTGTTGCAGACGCTATATTGCTATTCCTTCCTCCTAACCCGCTCGCGACCGACTAGCCTTTAACGCGTCCAAGTTAATATTATCTCCATTTCCCATTAATCAAACCCGGGCGACTGGAAAATTATTATTGGCCGAATTCTTAACCCAAATGCGCGAGCATTTCTTATACGGCTTTCATACGTTAAATATATACGTCGGAAAACGTGTTGGAAGGTATATTAGAATGCGCATTGCGGGGCGTTTCGCAGGGAGCGTCGGTATGTAGCGGAGCGTTTCGCAGGGCGTATGGCAAGGTATATAGCAGGACGTATCGGGCTTAATTTCGCAATAATTCGATATCTACGTAATTAAATGATTAAAATAAACGGTTTTCATAAAGATAAATATTTGCTATACAAGATGAACAAGTTTTTTTAGCGAGCTGTCACGGTAAGGCTTAAGTTAGATGTAACTAGTCTATTTCTATGAGGTAGAGTTAGGACAGAACAAATTCTTGTCCCTTTGTAAAGATAAATAGAGGCTTAGGGCCCTTATATAGAATGAAGATAGTAAAGGGCCAAGGTAAAAAAAGGTAAGTTACGTAAGGTATGCCAGCCGTAGGCCTGCTGTAACGACTGTCTCCCTCTTTCTTTATAATGCCGGCCCGGCATTATATATAGGTATAATAGGTAAGGATAACATCGTCAGATAATATATTTTTGTTATTATAATCTGGTCCATTTAAGGTAAAGTTTGTCATATTTATAAATATGTACGATAATTCCAGGCGACCGCTTTATTTCGCGTTTATTTTTACTTATAATTTATTTAGTTCCGTATATATGTATGTAAATATTGTCCAGTTTTGTTTTTAACTTTTTTAACTTTATTTTTTCTTTGGAAAACCTAATATTATCTTTTTTTATATTCGTCAAAAAAAAAAAATTTTTCCGCTTATCTTTCGGATTGTAATTATACGTTTTTTATTTTTATTTCTTCGTTTTCAAATGAATTATTATGCCTTTTTAAAACTAACTTAAAAAAATTACGTAACCGCCGTTATAATTCGCGTCCTTATTGCGCAATTCCTAGACCCAGTTATTACGTATCTCGCTTTTATTTCGGCAAAGCCGAAAATGTCTTCGTTTTTACCGAAGTTCTCCTTTTAAAATCTTTTATATATTTAAATTAGCTGATTTCTTTATTTATACTAACTGCTTTAATAATCGTAATATTTACGAACGTATAAGTTAAATCGCTCTTTATTCGCTGTACTTTTATTAACGTATCGGCCATCTTTAAAAATGCCTTACTGCTATAACTTTCGACATATTTCATTTCTACAAGTTTATCGAATAATCAATTAAGATATTTGACTAATAAGGCAACGACGACGATAGCAATCTTATTTAAGGTGCAGGTTTTAACCAACGTATCCTTTTTGCTATTACTCAATAATGCCTTTTACAAGCCTTTTTCTGCATTCTTTATACTTACTAGACAAACTTTAGTTTAATTGACAAGGTCGGTACTATTGTAGTAAATTCCCTTATTTTCTTTATTTTTTTAGATATAATTTATTAATATTTTATCGGTTCTTGTCGGCAATTGGTGCTTTCAGGTGTTGCCGGCTGGTAGGCTTTGTTTGGGCCAGGCAGCAGAATGCTGCCTGGGACAGCCTTTGTCTACGGACGATCCTTTGTCAACCAATCGTGTATGTAAGGGCGATTGCCCGCAGACTAGATTTGTCCATTCCTAGAACATCTTGGAGAACACACAGAGAGCTATGCCAGATTTCTGCATTCGATCACTGTGACTGCTGACAGTTCTAAATAATTTGCCTAAAATATTAATTAGTAATTACTGTATCGTCGTACCTTATTTTTCTTTCGTTATACGGCTTCGGCACCTTTAGTTATAAGTACTTCCAATATTTTAGCAATGTTGCTCCGTAATTAACAGGGTTAACCTATTACTAAAAAGAAGGCTTACCGTCGCTAAACGCTTCCGCGTTTATTGTCCGAAAACCGCGGCTTTAATAGCTGGCTTCCAGCCTATTGTTACGGATTGAGATTTCCCGTTGTTTGCGGGAAACTAAAAAGGGGAATGACCTCGGGTCGGGTAAACTTCGGTGCCAAAAGTGATCTCTGCGGAGCCTACAGAAACACCACAAAGATACTACAAAGATACTACAGAGATATTATAGAAACCAAACGGAGGTTATACTAAAAGGAAAAGATATATAAGATTTCCATATTTCCTTATAAATAACACCTACTTAATTTCGCTTTTTACCTATTAATTTAAATCTTTAATTAAAGATAACGTTTTTCGATTAAGGGAAAAATCTGTAAATTCTTTTAACGAATAAATTATTAAATTATTTTTCGCTTTATTGTTACCTACAAATTAAGAATCCCTTTCGGATACTGCTTATATTTCTAAATGGTCGTATAACAGGTTCGTTATATTTTGATAGCTCCTTAATTAATAGCCGACGAATAATTTAAGGCTTAATTAGGCATAAGCTTTCCTAAACCCAGTAAAGACGATATTATAAAACGGCGTTTAAAAAACAAACGATATACCCGATCGCCCTTACTAACAAACGATTAATATCTGGATTAAAATATTTTACCCCTTATTAAAAAAGTTCTTTCTTTAATCGACAATATGGCCGCCTTTATTATTCGGTCTTAAGGAAAACCTTTTTCTTCTTTGCAACAACCCTTTCCAGTTCCCAAGGAAACCATTAAAGTCCAGGAAAACGAACCGGAAAAGGAAAAAAAGGAATCCGACAGCCCGAAAAGCAAAAAAAAAAGAACTTACGATTAACGACAAGCTGCGTACCTTAATAACTGAACTTCAAGCGGTAAAAAGGGAAAATGTTAAACTTGTTCGACAGCAAAGATTTTCGATATTGCCTTTATTTAATGTAAATTAATCCCGCAAAAATACTGTTTTATCCCCTACTTATTATAAGATGCCAAAGGTTAAAAGTTATAAGTTAACCTTCTAAAACCTTATAACGGTACCACAAATATAAAAAGATTTTTGATTTAGGCCAGATTTTACCTTAAGTTTTTCGAAAACTTTTTAAAGGAGAATTATTAAAAAGTATTGGTTATTTTCCAGCTGCTTGCAGGAAAAGTTTTTTAATAATTCCAGCCAATTAAAAAAAATTACTTCGAAAATTACTTTAACGAATTATCCGACTTTACTAATTATATCTTTAATAATTACAAGCATTTAAAAAAGCGAATACGAACTTTATTTAGAAACCCAAATAATCAGCAAGATGCTGTTAAAAAACTGCACTTTTTCCAGTAAACAAAATAAACAGCTAAGTACATAAAGGAATTTAATCGCTTTATAGTAACCTTCCATTTTTCGAAAAGCGTTTTGTTTTACCCTTATTACGATAACCTAAAGTTACAGGTTAAGGATAAAATATACAAGGTACTTAAAATAAGGCCTTTCCAGGATTATACTAACAAGGCCATTATTGCTAATAAACGTACTTTTGATAAATACTTGGGAAAAAAAGGGTCCAATAGAAAAAAGGACGAGCAAAGTTCCGGCAGCAAGTTTTAAGGAAACAAAAATAAGGATAAAACCCCCCCAAAAAATAAATACCATTTCCAGGGAACTTAAAAAGAATAAGTCGAATATTAAATGCTTTAACTATAGCAAGAAAAACTATTAAAAAAACGAATATCGTTTCTTAGTTAAAAGGAATTCCAGGAAGGAAAGAATTCCTCAAAAAAAAAAAAAAAAAAAAAAAAACCCGAACGGCCGAATAAAATATAAACTATAAAAGAGAAAAAGAAAAAGAAATTAATTTTACCTTTTTCCAGTAGGAATATACCATCGCGACGATTTACTATAAACTAAAGGGCGATCTAAAGTACGAACGTTACCCGATTTGCTAGAATTAAACAGGCAAAGCTTGCAAGTATAATCCCGGATAACCAGGTTCCAAAATAGCCATAAAGCTAAAATGCAAATGTTACTTAGATATACAAAAATGCGAAATATACTACGAATATAGCTAAATACGCTCAAAATTTAACAACTACGGGCAGAAAACCTTTAAATCTAACGAACCCCCAAAACGGGCGGTATACCTTAAAACCGAAGCCCTTAAACAGGACTTTGTTAATAGGTACGGACTTTTCCATTTTTCGGCCTGTAACGATAACGATTATCCAATTTACTTTCGAATAAAAAAAATAACGATTATTAACCCGGTTAAAACAAAAAAACCCTTACAGAACTTAATAACGACTACAGATATATCGAAATTCCTCGATGGCCCGAATATCCTCGATCTTATTATCTGCACCCCGAATCGAATCAAAGCCAAAGAGCTATTGCTTAGGGTTGTTTATACTATACCCTCATGCTATGCTTAATACATAAACTTCTGGATATAAAAGCAAGCCCTGCAGAAATCTTAATTTCAAATCGGAAACCTTTCCAAACGTTAAAGGTAAAAATCATTAAAATAAAATGCTAAATTAACCAACTAAGGTGGTATATTTGCATAAACGACAAATGTACCAAGTACGCAATTAAAAAAACCCGGAAAAAAAAACGCTTTTTAGTGAATAAAATTACGAAATTAAAAAACGGCAAAGGCCTTCGAAATTAAAGCATCGAAAAGCTATGCGAACCAAGACCTTATATAAGATAAGAGAAAAATTACGAAGCTAAATCGAAATTCCTATTTAATACCAAAGCCAGATATTTAAAGCTATAATTAACTTTGGAATAAAAGGTAACTTTATTTCGCTAGCGGTAACCGAAAAATATCACATTCTTTAAAGTTATAAGCTAAAGTTTTACAAATTACGGACAGTTAATAAAAGTTTTTCCCAGTACGATAACGGACAAATCCTTGAAAAAATTAAAAGGTTTCTAATATAAATCTAAAAATATCAAAAATATGTTACGTTGGATATCGCTAACATTTCAAGTTATAATATTATTCTAAAAATGCCGTAACTTAATTCCAGCAACCCGCTAATTAATTGGTAAATTCGCTAACTTTCTTGGAATTACGAATTAATTCTTTTTAAAAAAGGATCTAAAAAAGTTTGCTACATAATCCAAAAAGCCAAGGTATTAAACTTTGCCAATACTATACCCCCAAAGTATTAACGATTCGAACGACGTTTTAAAAACAAAGAAAATTACGAATTGCCTTTATACGGATAATGGGATTATCGCATACCTATTAAAAAAGAACATCACCCTAAGCTTTACAAAATTTACCATAAAAATCCAGAAAAAGTAAAGGCCTTATAGAAAAGCAGCTAATTAAACCTAAAGAAAAATTATATTCAGCTATCCGAATCCCCCGCAAGATACCCTGTACTTATAGTACCCAAAATTAAGAACGGCAAGCAAAAAATCGATTAAGATAAAGATCCGGTTTATCGACGCGTAGTCGACTATCGGCAGTTAAACGATATCACCATTAAAAACGGCTATCTCTTAACTTTAATAAATACCTTAAGGGAAAACGCAAGCAAAGCTAAGTAATTTACTGCATTAAACCTTCGAAATAGTTATTACCGTATCAAAATAACTAAAGGAAATAAATGGAAAACTATTTTTTAAACGATATACAGGTATTACAAATACCGAATAATATCTTTAAAATTTACTAACGTCTCTGCCAGTTTTTAACGCTTGATTATAATTATATTCAGGAAGTTCCTAAATAAATATGTCTTCGTTTACATCGACGACATCCTTATTTATTCCGAAACGTTAAAAAAGTATAAGAAGCATATTTTCCAGGTTGTTAAAGCTTTGAATAAAGCAAACATCCGAATTAACCCCGCCAAAAGTATATAGCATACGCAGAAACTAAACTATCTAGGATTTACTTTTACCTTTAGTTAAATTCAAATCTAGGATTCCAAATTAAAAGCAGTTAAAAACTGGCTTATCCCTAATAAGGCAACCGTTATAAACATCCGACAGATCTTAAGATTTACGGGTTACGTACGTAACTTGATTAAGGGATATAAAAATATTATTAAACTATTAATAAAATTAACTATTAAAAAGTATATCGGAAAAGAATTCGAACTTTTAAAGGAAGCTAAGGAAGCTTTTTAATTATTTAAAAACGAAATTACCAAAGCGCTAATAATGAAATTGCCTAATGCCGATAGAAAGAAATGCCTGAAAATAAATGCTTTAAATTATGCGTTAAAAGCAATTCTGGAATAATAAGAAAATAATGGAAAGTAATACCTAGTGGCCTATTATTTTAAGGCCTTTCGAAATGTAAAATTCCGATATAAGATTTACGACAAAAAGCTGTTAGCAATTATTAACGTTTTTAAGGAATAAAAACTTTTTCTTAACGGAACTAAAAAGTTTTTCGATATTTATTTAAATTATAAAAACTTTACCCGGTTTATGATAACCCAGGAACTAAATAAACGTTACGAAACTTAAATAATTTTCTTATCGAAATACAACTTCCAAATTTGCCATATTAAAGGGAAAGAAAATATTTAAATAAATATCTTAAGTCGTAAAGGAAATTACGATTTTAAGGTCCCGAAACGTCGAATGCAAGGATTGCAACAAATTAAAGACGGTACCCTACGATTATGCAAAATACTAAAATAACTTATCCTAAAACTTTTAACGAAATTTCGAAATTCCTATAATAAGGAAAAGCAAAAAAAGGTGCAATAATTAAATAAACAACTTAAAAACCAACTGTTGTACTATGGCAAAATCTACATTTTTCGAAACCAATAAAAGCAATTTGTCAAAAAGTTCCACGAAAATTTATTATACAGACATTAGGGTATTTTCAAAACCATTAAACGATTGCAGGAAAAATACGATTTTCCAGAATTTCGACGAATCGTTAAGCAGGTAATTAAAGATTACAATATTTGCAACAAAACAAAAGCAGCCCGGTATAAGCCTTATGGATTTTTATAATCTACAAATATTCTAAAAAAGGCTTGGAATACCATTACTTGGAATTTTATTACCGGTTTACCCTTATCAAAAAACCCCGTTACTAAAGTTTAATATAATGGAATATAGGTAATCGTTAATTGATTTACCAAGTATAAATATTTCCTATCTTTTAAAGGAAATATAACGGCAGAATAACTACCTTACGCTTTTATCCGATATTATTTCAACAAATATAACATACTAAAGAAAATTATGTTAAATAGAAACAAGTTTTTTATATTAAAGTTTAATACTAGCTTTTTTAAGCAGATAAGCGCCTAGCTTAAATTTTCTATAGCATATTACCTATAAACAAATAAACAGATAAAACGTTTAAATTAAATATTAAAGCAATATTTAAAAGTTTATATTAACTATTAACAGGATAACTAAATTAAACTTTTTCTTTTAACCTAAGTAATTTACAATATCTTTATTAACGAAAATATAAGTATTTCTCCCTATATAACGGTATATAATTACTAAGTAAAAACTTAATAACCAAAACAGTTATTAAACGCAGCTTTAAAATTAACCGCGAAAATTTCTCGAACAAAAACGGTAATAACTGAAATCCAGGCAATATAGGTCCCTTTATAAAATAAATTACGATTCTTCTAACAAAAGATAACCCAATACTATAATAAAAAAAAATTAAAGGATTAATTCTATCGAAAGGAAATAAAGTTTATTTATTACGCTAAAAACAAAACGTAACTTCGAATATTTGGCCAATTAAAACAAAAAAACTTAATAATAAGCTTAATTTCAAAAAGCTTAGTCTATTCGAAAATAATAAAGTTATTTCCAAAACTAACTACCGATTGTTACTACCTAAAACGATAAAAATATACCTTGTTTTTCATATTTCTTTGCTTAAACTCGTACTTAAAAACCATCCATTAGAAATTAATTTGGAAATCGAAAAGAACGACGATAAGTACGAAATTAAACGAATACTGGATTTTAGGGTAATTAAAGATAAGGTCCAATATTTGATCAAATAAAAGGATTACCTATACGAAGAAAATACTTAGGAACCTTTTAAACACTTAACGAACGTGAAGGACTTGGTTAAAATGTTTTACCGTCAAAATCCTAATCGACTGACTTTAATACGGCCAAGGTCGTAAGCGATAACGGCCCAATATTTAAGTTTAACCCTAAACCGTTCCAATCGAAAGAAATAAAGGTTTCCGCTGCAACGTTTATTTCTAAAGCAAACTGCGCTTATTTTGTTTCCATACAACGCTATTTTATTTTTTTCCCTTTCCTTATTTAATTCTTTTTGGTTTTTTATTTCGTTTGCGAAACGAAACCCGCGGCGAATTATTTTTATACTCCGACGTTATAAGAAATCTTATTAACGGCTTATCCTGATTAACTTAGCCATGGCTTTTGTTTGCAGTTGCTGCAGGTTTAACAGTATTTCCTCGGCGGCCCGTTTCTTACGATTAATCCGCGCCTTTTCGAACTAGATGTTTTGTAACGACTTTAAAGAAATGTTAATGGCCTTATAAGGCATATTAATCTTATAACAATGCTGGCACTCTTTTCGCCTTTTAACCATTTTACGTTCCAGTTTTAAATCCTCGTAATGTTTACAGGGTATAATTAAGTATTTAAAATCTAAAATAAAAAAACCAAGTTTTTTCGACTTTTAGTAAAGGATTTAACGCGTTTTCGTGGTAGACCTGACATAATATTAACTAAGAACTATTAGTCTAGGGAAACGAAAAGCGAAAGGAACGTACCTATTTTATCTTTAAGGACAAAGATCTCGAAAAAAAAGGGAATAGTATTACGGATTAAAATCTCCCATTATCTACGAGAAACCAAAAGGGGAAATAACCTCGGGTCGGGTAAACTTCGGTACCAAAAGTGATTTCTGCGAAGTTTACAGAGATACCATAAAGATACTACAGAAATACTATAAAGATATTACAAAAACCAAACGGAAGTTATACTAAAGGGAAAAAGCATATAAGATTTCCATGTTTTCTTGTAAATAGGACCTACTTAGTTTCGCTTCTTAGCTATTAATCTAAGTCTTTAATTAAAGGCAACGTTCTTCGATTAAGGAAAAAATCCGCAAACCTTTTTAACGAACAGATTACTGAATTATTCTTCGCTTTATTGTTACCTGCAAATCAAGAACCCCTTTCGGATACTGCTTATACCTCCATGTGGCTGTATAACAGGTTCGTTACACCTATATAACCTTGATCTAAGAAATAAAGGAAGTTTTTTGCCGTAATGACGACGTTTTTAACTTTAATTTAGAGAATTTAAATGGCGATAATGAGGATAACGAGCTAGTTCGTTTCGTTATAAATATACAAAGTTTTCTTACTTAATTCGACAAAATTTATGAATAATTTAGAATTTTTTAAAAAGCTGAATTCGGTATTTAATATTGTAGTTAAAATGTATAATTTGTATTGTTTTTATAATAATTTTATAGGTTTTCCAGAACGCTATTATCGGCGTTTCGGGATATTTTAATAATAAAAATATCTTTATATAACGTCTCGGATAAGGTGGCGGAACAAACAAGCTCGCGGGACACTTTTGGGCACCTCGCAACAACAAATTCAAATAATATAACAACAACACATCGCATTAATTCAAATCACTCGGATTCTTTTTCGCTAAACGTATTTACAACTTCTATATAAGTACGCGTATTATGTCCAGGCTTGCCGCAAACGCCACACTTCCGTTCCTTGGTCTTAACTTTCTTACGACGACCCTCTCCAGTTGTTATTATCTGCATTTTTTTACCACCTCCTTTTTTTTAAGCCAAAAAAACTTATTCCTTGTGTATAATAAATGTTCTACCTTCATAAAAACGTTTATTTTTAGTCCTGCGACGTTTACTTAAGATATAATTCGTTTTGCGTAATTACGTAGTTTTTTTTCCAAAAAAAAAAAAAAACATTTTCGTCTAGAATTAATAAGTAACTTTTGGTTAAGAAATAAACCGATTTAGCTATTTTAATTAACAAGTTATCTTATTAATTCCTAATTTTCTTTTACAAATAACGTAATTACCGCGTTATTTCCTTAATATTTTTAAGGGTTTTCGCGGGCGGAAAACGAATAGAACCGGCGGAAGTTAACGGGGAAACGGTCGGCGTAGGCACAATTGGAGGAACCTTTAATTCGGAATGAACGTTATTAAAATCGAATAAAACAAAACTAGCATTTGCGAATCTAGATTTGATGTTATCGGACGTCATAGTAGCTTGAAACGTATCGTAAAAGCCGGCGAAAAAATCTTCTTTGGCAATATAGGTATAATAACGTCGCGTTAAGTTTTCGATATACCGCGAATAAGCGCGTTTTAAAATAAGAAAACAAAATATATTAAAAGATTAAAGCCGATACGAAAAATGCGCGGATATACAAAGCGTAATAATATTATTATTAACGTAATATTTTTCGTTTTATCGAATAGTAACTTTTATGGCCGTCGAAGATAAGGAAACGTTTCAAATTTTTCGTACGCGTCCGAATATACTTGTTAAAATGCTGGATTTATTAGAAACTTAATTTATTTATTGTCTAGCTATTATTACTTAATGCAATCTTCTAACTGGTTGCTGGCAGTAAGTTATCGCATTACTAAAACCTAAGATAATTTTTTTCCGCCGTAATAACAAATAGCGGCATAACTCAACCTTGGAAATTAACAGCCTGGATAACTATAACCTATTTCTTATTCTCTTATTGCGCTTATTTAAATCTTTTACGTTTTTCGGCATTAATAATTACCATGCCCGTTATTATAAAAAGCCTTATTAAAAATCCAGTTTTGTCGAAATTGTAAATATCCTTTTTTACAATACCGTACTTCGCGATTGTAACCCGAAAAAGCTTAAACTGGTTGCAAAATACTTCTAGATTTTCGGATAAAACCTGTTAATAATCGATCTTCCGATTTAAACGCGTCTAAAGTTTTTTTTGCCGTTTAACAAAGTTCAACGCCCATTTAACTCCGACGCGTTCTGCAATACGCTGAGCAAGCAATAAATTTGCCATATCTTCAACGTACTAAAGCCGGACAAGAAACGTTCGCGAATTTAAGTCAAGAATGCGGTCGACAATAGATTTTTTTCGGTCGGCGTCAACTTTCGCAGATAAAGGATAATATTGGTTCGGGCGCGTTTACTATTAGATTACGCTTCTAAAGTAAAATGTAAGACTTTATAAATAAAACTAAGTTTTCTGTAACTAAGTTTAGGATCTCGTTTTTTAGCCTAGATAGCGAGGTTCATTTTCGTTTGTTTTGTAAGGCGCTCTATATTATAGTTGTTAAGAAATAAGTGATTAAAGTTGGGTAGTTAGAATATTAAAAAAAGTGTTCCGCAAGTTTGTCTGTCCCGCGAGCTTATCTAAAACGTTAGCCATTAATTAATTAATTTATTCCCGGGTTTCGATACCCGTTAACTGGCCTAGTATCGAAGGAGCCGACTTAGCGTCGCTAGATAGCGTAAACTGAAGCACTTTTAACCCTGGCGCCTCCGGCGTTGCTGGTGAAAATTTTTCAGAAAACGCTGGGCGCTCGTAAGGTTCTTCGCAAATTCCCAGGTATTCTCGAAATCTAGGTAATCCTTCTACTTAATTAGGTACTTGGTAAGTCTCTTTTCTTTGTGTATATCCAGTATTTTTTCTGCTTCGTAAACTGATATATTTTCTATACCTTTTTCATTTTGTCCCGTACTAACTTTGATTATATCTACTACTAACTCCAATAAGGAAATATGAAAAACCGGATAACGCTTGACTTTCAGCGGTAACTCCCATTTATAGTTGTTTTCTGAAATTTTCTTAACGATTTTATATGGGCTGATATATTTAGAATCGAGTTTTTTGTTTAGCTTTTAATTCGGATATTTTTGATAACTAAGTAAACTATCTCCCCCTTTGAAAAAGTTAATCCCTTTAACCTTTTTCGGTTTTAATATTTGCTCATTTAGTCGCGTACGAATTTAAGCTTTAATTTTATTTTTGCATATAACTGTTTTAACTATTCTAACGTAAAAATTACTTTAACGTTAATTAATCCATCCTTATATAAATCTCGGTAAACTTCAGGTGTAAAACTAAAATTAGCGACTACTAGCGTCGTTTTAATGCTTTCGTAATAGCTAATATTGTAAGCTAACTGTGCAATTGGTAACTTTTTAACCCAATTGTTCTGTTCGTAATTAATATAACATCGCAAATACGTTTTTAACGTTCAGTTAGTTTTTCTATTTATCTGTTTGTTTAAAGTCTAAATACGCTGGATAATTTGTAATTTAATCCATGTTAAACTATTAATCCTTGCCAAAACTTCGAAATTAAAGTAATATCTTTATCTAATACAATTTCCGTTAAAAATCCAGAGGTATCGAAAATATGTTTAAGGAAAATATATACAAGTTGCTCTGCTTTAATATCTTCGTTATATAGTAAAAAGAAATAAGAATTTCGTAATCGATCAACGATTACGAAAATATTGTCGTAATGTACTCCTGTAAGTAGATCTTTTAATAAAAAAACCTTAATAATAAAGTCAAATATAATGGAAATTTATAATCGCTTAACGACTGATAAAAGTTGTAATTCTCCGTAAAGTTTGTATCGTTGTGCTTGCTCTAGCGCAAATATCGTATTGTCGTATTACCCTTTAAACTATAATTTTCATTTTAAAGAAGTACTATGTCCGTCATAAATATTTTAAGATTTTGTGAATCTTTAAATGTTTATATACCAGATGTTCGTATATATCCCGTATTAAATCTTTTTATAAATCCTTGGATACCTATATTTTATCTGTTTAATATTTTCTCTGTTTAATATTTTATCTATTTAATATTTTATCTGTTTAATATTTTATCTGTTTAATATTTATCTGTTTAATATTTTATCAGTTTAATATTTTATCTGTTTAATATTTTATCAGTTTAATATTTTATTAGTTTATTAGCATTATATTACTGCGTGCGTTAATATATATTAGGTGGTCTTGTTTGTATGTTACGAACCAGAGGTTCTCCAAGATGAGAGTGCTTTTCTAAGACTAGCGCGGACGAGCTCCGGGTAAACTACGGAGCTGGCCAAGACCTTGGTAATTTAGTGTAATCTAATTGATTTAAGATAAGTAGGGTAGATCACGGTAAATCACATAAATTAAAGGCATATTTACCAAAAGACAGGAAGATATATAACGAACGGTTCTCTTATATAAATAGCACGTAAATAAATTCGTTCTTTAATTATTAATTTAAGTTTTTAATTAAAGGTAACGTTTTATAATTAAGGAAAAAGTTCGCAAATTTCTTTAACGAACAAATTATTAAATTATTTTTCGCTTTATTATTACCTACAAATCAAAAACCCCTTTTAAATATTAATTATACTTTTAAGTAGTTATATAACAGGTTCGTTACATTTTAATAAGTTTTTAATTAATAGCCGACGAATAATTTAAGGCCTAGTTAGGTACAAGCTTTCTTAAACGCAGTAAAAACGATATTATATAACGGCGTTTAAAAGATAAACGATATATTCGATCGCGATTATTAGTTAGCAAGGGATCGATAATTGGATTAAAATATCCTACCCCTTATTAAAAAAGTCCTTTCTTTAATCGATAACATAGCCCCTTTTATTACTCGGTTTTAAAAAAGATCTTTTTTTTTTCAACAACTTTTCCCGGCTTTTAAGGAAACCATTAAGGTTTAGGAAAACGAACCGAAAAAGGAAAAAAAAGAATCCGATAGCCTGAAAAGTAAGGAAAAAGAATTTACGATTAACGACAAGCTACGTACCTTAATAACTAAACTTTAGACGGTAAAAAGGGAAAATGCCAAATTCGCTCGATAGTAAAGACTTTCGATATTACTTTTATTTGGCGCGAATTAACTCCGCAAGAACATTATTTCACCTTTTGCTTATTATGGAATACTTAAGGTTAAAAGTTATAAGCTAACGTTTTTAAAACCCTACGACGGTACCACAAATATAAAAGGATTTTTGGTTCAGGCCAAACTTTACCTTAAGTTTTTCGAAAACTTTTTAAAGGAAAATTATTAAAAAATATTAACTATTTTCTAACTGTTTGCAAAAAGGGTTTTTTAATAGTTTTAGCCAATTATAAAGAATTATTTCGAAAACTACCTTAACGAATTATCCGACTTTATTAATTATATTTTCAATAATTATAAGTACTTAGAAAAACGAATACGAGCTTTATTTGGAGACTTAGATAAGCAGTAAAATGCCGTTAAAAAGCTTTACCTTTTCCAATAAACAAAATTAACGGCTAAATATATTACGGAATTTAATCGTTTTGTAATAATCTTTTATTTACCGGAAACCGCTTTGTTTTATCTTTATTACGATGGCCTAAAGTTATAAGTTAAAGACGAAATATATAAGGTACTTAAGATAAGGCCATTCCAAAATTATATTGATAATGTTATTATTGCCAATAAACGTATTTTTAACATGTACCTAGAGAAAAAACGGCTTAATAAAAAAAGGGACGATCGAAACTTTAGCAGCTAATCCCAATAAAGCAAAAATAAGGATAGGCCTTAAAAAAAAGCGAATATTATTTTTTGTGAGCTTAAAAAGAATAAGTCGAATATTAAATACTTTAATTATGGTAAAAAAGGTTATTATAAGAACGAATGTCGTTGCTTAGCTAAAAGGAATTCCAGGAAAAAAGGGATTCCTTAAAAGAAGGCCCGAACGGCCAAATAAAAAACAAATAATAAAAGCGAAAAAGAAAAAGAAGTTAATTTCATTTTTTTCCAACAGGAATATATTATTGCGACGATTTACTATGAACTAAACGGCGACTTAAAGTACGAGCGTTACCCGATTTGCCAAAATCAAACAGCCAGAGCCTGTAAGTATTATTCCGAACAACTAGCTTCTAGGGCAACTATAGGGCTAGAATGCGAATGTTATTTGGATATGCAGAAATGCGAAATATATTACGAATATGGCCAAATACGCCTAGAATTTAATAATTACGAGCAGAAGACCCTTAAATCTAGCGAATTCCCAGAACGGGCGGTATACTTTAAAACCGAAGCCTTTAAATAAGACGTTATTAATAGGTACGGATTTTTCTATTTTTTATCCTATAACGATAACGATTGTTTAATTTACTTTCAAACAAAGAAAGATAACGATTATTGGCCCGGTTGGGACGAAGAAACCTTTATAAAGCTTGATAACGACTGTAGATGAATCGAAATTCCCCGATAGTCCGAATACCTTCGATTTTGTTATCTGTACCCTAATTCGAATTAAAGCCGAAAAGTTATTGCTTAAAGTTATTTATGCTATACCCTTATGTTATGCTTTATGCATAAACTTTTAGATATAGAAGCAAACTCTGCAGAAATCTTAATTTCGAATCGAAAACTTTTTTAAATGTTAAGGGTAAAGATTACTAAGGTAAAATGCTAGATTGACCAGCGAAGGTGGTATATTTGCATGGACGATAAGTGTACTAAATACGTAATTAAGAAAGCCCGCGAATAAAAATGCCTTTTAGCAGATAAAATTATAAAGTTAAAAAACGGCAAACGCTTTCGAAATTAAGGTATCGAGGAGCTATACGAACCAAGACCTTATGTAAGGCAAGAAAAGAATTACGAAATTAAATCGAAATTCTTATTCAGTATCAAACTTAAATTTTCAAAGCCATGATTAACTTTAAAGCAAAAGGCAACTTTATTTCGCCAGCCGTAGCCGAAAAATATTATATTCCTTAAAGGTATAAATTAAAGTTTTATAAATTACGGATAATAATGGAAGTTTTTTTTAGTACGATAGCGGACGAGTTCTTAAAGAAAATAAAAGATTTCCAGCATAGATTTAAGGGTATTAAAACCATTTTACGTTGCATATTGCCGATATTTCAGGTTATAATGTTATCCTAGGAATGCCGTGGCTTAATTCCAGCAACCCGTTAATTAACTGGAAAACTTGCTAGCTTTTTTAGGATTACGAATCAACTTTTTTTAAGAAAGGGTTTAAAAAAGTCCGCTTTATAGTCCGAAAAGCTAAGGTACCAGATTTTACCGGTAGTATACTCCCAAAGTATCAACGATTCGAACGACTTTTTAAGGATAAAAAAAACTATAAGCTGTTTTTATATAAATAATAGCATTATCGTATATTTATTAAAAAAGGACATTATACCAAGCTTTACAAAATCTATTACATAAATCCAAAAAGGTAAAGGCCTTATAGAAAAGTATCTAATTAAACCTAAAAAAAAGTTACATTTAGCCAGCCGAATCCCTTACAAGATACCCTGTACTTATGGTACCCAAAATCAAAAACGGCAAGCAAAAAATCGACCAAGATAAAGATCCGGTTTATCGACGTGTGGTCGACTATCGACAGTTGAACGATATTACTATTAAGAACGGATATCTTTTAACTTTAATAAGTATTTTAAAGGAAAACGTAAGCAAAGCTAAATAATTTACCGCTTTAAACCTTCGAAACGGTTACTACCGTATCAAAATAGCAAAAGGAAAAAAAATTGGAAAACTACCTTTCGAACAATATACAGATATTACGATTACCGAATAATGCCTTTAGGATTTACTAACGCCCCCGCCACTTTCCAACGTTTAATTATAATTGTATTTAGGAAATTCTTAGATAAATATACCTTTATTTACCACGATAACATCCTTATTTATTCCGAAACGTTAAAAAAACATAAAAAGCATATTTTCTAGGTTTTTAAAACTTTAAATAAAATAAATATCCGAATTAACCCCGCCAAAAATATATAGCATACGCAGAAATTAAATTATTTAAGATTTACCTTTATCTTCGGTTAAATTTAAATCCAAGATTCTAAATTAAAAGTAATTAAAAACTGGCTTATTTTTAATAAGATAACCGTTATAAATATCCGACAGATTTTAAAATTTACTGGTTACGTACGTAACTTGATTAAAGGATATAAAAATATTATTAAACCATTAACGAAACTTACTATTAAAAAATATATTAAAAAGGAATTCGAATTTTTAAAGGAAGCTAAGGAAATTTTTTAACTTAAAGATAAGATTATTAAAGCGCTAATAATAAGATTACCTAACGCCGACAAAAAGAAACGCCTAAAGATAAACGCCTTAGATTATGCTTTAAACGCAGTTTTAGAACAATAAAAAGATAATGAAAAATGGTACCTAATGGCCTATTATTTTAAGGCCCTTCGAAATACAAAATTCTGATATAAGGTTTATAACAAAAAGCTGCTAGCGATTATTAACGTTTTTAAAAAATAAAATCCTTTTTTTAACGGAATTAAGAAGTTTTTCGATATTTACTTAAATTATAAAAATCTTATCCGGTTTATGATAACTTAAGAACTAAACAAACGTTACGAAACTTGGATAATTTTCTTATCGAAATACACTTTCCAAATTTACTATATTAAAGGGGAAAAAAAATTTAAGCAGATATCCTAAATCGAAAAAAAGATTACGATTTTAATATTTTAAAACTTTAAATACAAATATTACAACAGATTAAGGACGGTACTTTATGGTTATGTGAAATATTAAACCAACTTACCTTAAAACTTTTAACGAAATTTCGAAATTCCTAAAATAAGGAAAAGCAAAAAAAGATGTAATAATTAAATAAATAACTTGAAAATTTGTTATTATACTATGGCAAAATTTACATCTTTCGAAACCAATAAAAGCAATTTGTTAATAAGTTTTACGAAAATCCGTTATACGGACATCGAGGTATTTTTAAAACTACTAAACGATTATGGGAAAAGTACGATTTTCCAGGATTTCGACGAATTGCTAAGCAGGTAATTAAGGATTGCAATATCTGTAATAAAGCAAAAACAGCCCGATATAAGCCTTATGGACTTTTACAGCTTACGAATATTCTAAAAAAAGCTTAGAACATTATTGTTTAGGATTTTATTATCGGTTTACCCTTATTAAAAAACCCTATTACTAAAATTTAATATAATGGAATATAGGTAATCGTTAACAAATTTACGAAATATACGTACTTTTTACCTTTTAAAGGAAACGTAACGGCAAAATAATTAACTTACGCCTTTATCCGATATTACTTCGACAAACATAAGATATTAAAAAAAATTATTTTAAATAAAAATAAGCTTTTTATACCAAAGTTTTATATTAGCTTTTTTAAGCAAATAAGCGCCAAGCTTAAATTTTTTACAGCATATTACTTATAAATAAATAAATAATAAAATATTTAAATCAAATATTAAAGTAATACTTAAAAAGTTACATTAATTACTAGCAAAATAATTAAGTTAAACTTTTTTTATTAGTTTAAGTAATTTATAATACTTTTGTTAACGAAAATATAAGTATTTCTTCCTATATAACGGTATATAGTTACTAAGCAGAAATTTAACGGCTAAAATAATTATTAAATAAAGCTTTAAAGTTAACTGCGAAAGCTTTTCGAATAAAAACGGTAATAATTAAAATTTAAACAGTATAAGTCCGCCTATAAAATAAATTACGATTCTTTAACAAAAGATAACCGGGTATTATAATAAAAAAAGAATTAAAAAACCAATTTTATCGAAAAGAAATAAAGTTTATTTGTTACGCTAAAAACAAAACGTAACTTCGAACATTTCCTAAATTAAAACACAAAGATTTAATAATAAGTTTAATTTCAAAACGTTTAATTTATTCGAAATTAATAAAGTTATTTCCAAAATTAATTACCGATTATTATTACACAAAACGATAAGAATATACCCTGTTTTCCATATTTCTTTGCTTAAACCCGTACCTAAAAACGCTTCATTAAAAACCAGTGTAAAAGTCGAAAAATACGAAAATAAGTACGAAGTTAAACGAATACTGGACTCCAGGATAATTAAAAATAAGGTCCAATATCTAATTAAATAAAAGGATTACCTATACGAAGAAAATATTTGGGAACCTTTTAAGCATTTAACGAACGCAAAGGACTTAGTTAAAACATTTCACCGCTAAAATCCTAACCGACCGTCTTTAACGCGGCCAACGTCGCAAGGGATAACGGCCCGGCATTTAAATCTAACCTTAAGGCGCTTTAATCGAAAGAAATAAACGCCTTTACCATAACGTCCATCTTAAAAATAAGCTGAACTTGCTTTACTTTTATACGGCATTATTCCTTTCCAATCTTTCTTATTTTTCCAGTTAATCTAATTTATATCCTTTCTTCAAAATCGCAATAACCTTTTTCTTTAACATATCTTATTAAAGGCGTAAACGTTTTAATCGCCCAATAAATTCTTGCAATTTTTCTTTTTACCGACGAAACGTTTCCTTTTAACGCTGACGCAATTTATTTAATTCTTTTTTAATTACTTCCTAATACGCTAAAAACCTATTTTCGACTTTATATTACTTTTACTACAATTGATTACGTTTTTCACCAATTTTCGATAAGGAATTCATAGTTAATACGTTATACAATAAACGTTAACGACGAGTACAATTGTTATAATTCGGAATGCCGACTATATAGAAACAATCAAAATTACCAAGGCGAACGCAATTCGAATAAGGAAATGCTTTAACGCCAAAACTCTTAATTAAGTCAGCTCGATTATTTCGGGATTCCCGTTAGTTAGGACGAGACTTCCCTTTTTACTTGTTTATTCGACCTATCATAATAAGTCCAGTTAGCTAAAAAAAAAAAAAAAAAAAAAAAAAAAAAAAAAAAAAAAGAAACAGCAAAAGACGGTTTCGAACAAAGGAATATTCACCTTTTTTATCTTTGGGACAAAAATTCTTAAAAAAGGGAAATAATATTACAAACCAAAGGTATTCCAAGATAAAAGTGCTCCTTAAGATTAACGCGGACGAACTCCGGGTAAACTACGGAGCTGGCCAAGACCCTAATGATTTAGTATAATCTAGTTAATCTAAGATAAAGAGGGTAGATTATGGTAGATCATATAAATTAAAGGCACATTTACCAAAAGATAAAAAGATATATAACAAACGCTTTTTCTATAAAGATAGCACCCAGATAAATTCGTTTTTTTAGCTATCAATCTAAGTTTTTAATCAAAGGCAACGTTCTACGATTAAGGAAAAAATCCGTAAATCTCTTTAACGAACAAACTACTAAATCATTCTTCGCCCTATTGTTACCTGCAAATCAAGAACCCGTTTCGGATACTGATCACACTTCTAGGTGGTTGCGTAACAGGTTCGTTACATTGTATTACAGCAATTCGTCGCTAGTTTAGATATAATTCGGATATAATATTAAAGATTATCTATTATACCTTAACCTTAGGTTTTTTAAGTTAAGTCGTTTGCTAAATACGTTTACTTTACTATTTTTTTAATCCTTTTCGATTAAAAATAACGTAATAAAATTTAAAAATGCTTTCCACGTAACGCAATTATCTTCCGATAAGTTCTATTATTGTTAAACAATATATAATATTTTTGTAATCCGTATATACCTTAATTTAGTACCGGTAACATTTAAAATAATGTCTAAATTTCTTAACGGCGTTAACGATAACTAGGAACTTCTTATCGTAAATAAGGTAATTCAATTTAGCTTTATATAACTTATAAAAATAAAATGCAATTAGATAAAGTCTTTCTTAATCGTCTCGATATTTAATTACAGCTTTTAATACATAATCCAATATATCGGTTTTTAGCTTAACTAATCGATTTAGGTCGTACATAATTAATACTGGTTCACTAATAAAAACATTCTTAATTTGCTGGAAAGCTATCTTTTCTTTTGGAGTCTTCTTAAATGATTTATCCGTTTTAGTAAGTTCCGTTAATTATATAGCTATCTTGTTGACATTACGTATAAATCGTCGGTAATAATTAACGAATTTAAGGAATGCTTATATTTCCTTAACATTAATGGGCTATACCCAATCCTTAACTGCTAATACCTTCTTAATATTTATACGAATTTGTCCTAAAATAATAATATATCTTAAAAATTCGACTTTTTGCTTATAAAAATGGTCTTATTCGGTATTAACCAAAAGTTCAACGTTATATAACGCCTATAAAACCTAATTAACATTTTTTTTTTTTTTTTTACTTTTCTTTCGTTTTTAAACAAATAAGAATGTCGTCGAGGTAATAAACAACAGAAATATCCAGATATTCTTTTAATACATAGTTTATTATCCGTTAAAAGGTCGCTGGTACGTTAGTCAGTCCTATAAATGTAACTAGATATTCGTATAAGCTATATTTCGTTTTGAAAACTATTTTCTATTCGTATCTTTCTTTAATCCGAATTATGTTATAACTATTTCGAAGATCGATAACTGTAAACTATTTTGTTTCGTACAAGCGGTTTTTTATTTTAGTAATTAATAGTAACGGCATTTTATTTTTAACGGTAATATCGTTAAGTTGTCGATAATCTATTACGAATTGAAAATTTTCTTCTTTTTTCAGGACAAAAATTATAAGGTATCCGACTAGTAATTTAGAACGTCGTATCCATCCTTTTCGAAACCTATTTTCGAAGTAATCGCGAAGTGCATCTAATTCTGCATAATTCAGATTATATATCGAATAAAAAGCCATATTTTTACTATTTTTAAGGATTATTTCGTAATTTTATTCGTTATATTTTTGCAATTTAGTATCAAGTTTCTTACCAAATAACCTGTCATATTTATAGTATTACAGAAGTATTTTAACTATATATTATAGTAGCTTTTCGGGCAATGGTTTTAAATCGTTATTTATTTACTTAAATTTTGCTCTAAGGTTAACGATAATACGTCCTATTTTTCGGCTACGCCTTTTTTTTTTTAATATACCGTATTACTTTAAGTAACAAGATTTTTGTCGTTTTTCTATGCCTGCATTCGTTTAATTTATCGATCGAATATGGAGATTTTTCGTCGTTTAACGTATCGTTAAAGAGTAAATTATAATTCATTCTGCAAATTCTTTAGTTAATAGCCGGGTTATACAGTTTTAACTATGACAAACCTAGGAGTAAGTCCTAATCCTGTATAAAGATAATGTCAAAACTAATAATTTATTTTCTTTTTTCGATAACGTCTCGGATAAGCTCTCCGGATGGACAAGCTTTCTGGGTGGTTTTGGGCACCTCGCAACAACCAACTAAAATTACTCAACCACAACACATCAAATTAACCCCAATCAATCGAATGTATTTTTGCTAGCTATATCTCCAGCTTCTCGACGAGTGCACGCATTATATCAAGCCTCGTTGCGGACGCTATATTGCTATTGCTTCTTCTTAAGCCGACCGCGACTGACCAACTTCAGCAGCTGTTAGCAGCAATTCTTCGCCACAACCTTTCAGCTAGCTAAAAGAACTTGTTCATCTTATATATCAAGTGTTCATCTTTCTGGGAAACTTTTGTTTTAATCATTAAATTACGTAAGTATCGAATTATTGCGAAATCAAGCCCGACACGCCCTGCTACACGTTCTGTCACACGCTCCGCGAGACGCCCCGCGAGACGCCCCGCACCGCCCCCCAACGCGCATTTTAATACGCCTTCTAACGCGTTTTCCGATGTATATCTTCAACGTATGAATGCCGAACAAGAAATGCTCGCGTATATGGGTTGAGGATTCGGTTAATAATAGTTTTCTAGGCGGTCGGCTTTAGCTTATACGAAATAAAGGTAATATTAGGTTGGACGCGTCAGAAGTTGGTCGGTCACAGGCAGGTTGGGAGGAAGAAATAGCAACATAACGTCTACAACAAGCCTTGATATAATGCGTGCACTTAGAAAGAAGCTGTAGATCCAGTTAGCAAAGAAGCATTCGATTAATTTAGGTTGATTTGATGTGTTGTAGTTGAGTAATTTGAGTTGGTTGTTGCGAGGTGCCCAGAACTATCGGGAGAGCTTGTCCATCCGAAGAGCTTATCCGAGACGTTAAAAGTTTTAAAATAATTAATTTCGCGTCGGATTTATTCATCGTTGTAGCTAAATATTTAATCTTCGGCATTTTCGACCTTATAAAAATGTTCCGTATTTTTTTATAATAGCTATAGGTCGTTAATTACTTTTAAAGCGATATAATTGTTTTTTATTACGCCGTAGTTTATAAATACGGTATATCGTCTATTTTTGATTCGTATTTATACCGCAATAATTTTTTTTTCGTATTGTTTTTTATTATATTTAAAACTCTCTTAAGGCGTTATTATTTACCTTCGTTTTTTCTGCCAGCCTAGGGTCCTATTATAGATAGCTTGGGCCTTTTGGGCTGTTTTCGAATTATTGGATTCTTTCTTTAAATTTCTTATTTTCGTTTTAGATCTATTTTAATCGCTGCTTTTATCGGCGTAGCGTTGCTATTAAATATTCTATTTGGTTCTAAAATGCTTTTTTAGTAATATATTTTAGTTTTGGAGTTTTCTAGCTTTTGTTTAAAAAAAAGGCAAATATTTTTTTTTATATAGCTGATCGCTTTTCTATATTTTCCGTAAAAGCCAGCTGAATTTGTAAATCGGTAATCATTTTTTGGCAACAGCTTTTTACTGTTTTCAGATTAATTTTTCTTGCGTTTGGTAATTGCATTATTTATAATAGCATTAGAGTTTATATACAAGGCAGTACTTTTCTTTTAACTAGTTTTTAGTAACTGCCAGCTCGTCGATTTCTTCTATTATCGTTATTTCTCGCAGGTATCGGTACCATCTTTAGTCCCTAGAGTTTTTTCCGGTTTGATTCTTAAAATTAAAACCTTATAGCTATATACGCGTAATTCGTTGCGCAATATATTCTTTTTCGTTCTTATGTATCTTATACTGCGGTCGTCGACAACTAACCTCGTAAAGCTTTCCGTACCGATCGGACTTTCTTAGGTATAAATTCTCGTCCCATCCTTAGTACTTCTTTAATCATGTATTAAGCATTAACTGGTGGTTTTTTTGTTGTCGTTTTTGCTGTCCTCGGGAAAGTAATTTATCGTCGTTCAGCTCTTCCCATCTTTTGTGCTCCTATAGCTACTAGGTAACAGTTGGTCTAATAGATCTGGCTTTTTTAGCTCCTACCTGGGCTAGCTTTTTCGCTTCTTTTATTCCTTATCGTACTTCAAGTAGAAGGTTGTCGTTATTTTTGGCGCGGATTATGTTAATCCTTTTTCCGTCGCTAAGTTTCTTTTTATGCTGGTTTTCAGAAACTGGAGCCCAATATATATACTTTTTAGGGCTTCTGTATTTTCGCGTAATATGTCCGGGCTTATTGCAATTATAGCAAGTAACGAACTTTTTATCTTTCGATTAAATAACCTTCAATTCCGTAAGCCCTAGTTAAGTTCCATAAAAGGTAGAAAGCGTAAGACGCTTTCGACCTTGGTTAACCCTCTAAAACTTGAACCGTAGGGCGAATTGTTTACGTCGTTTCTATTATCATTCAAACTGTCGATTGTCGATCTTTACAACTTTGGCGATGTAGTTATCGAATACGCTAGGTTATTCAATTTTGATAATTTCGTTTTTAATATCGTTTTTTAACCCTATATAAAAGACGTCGATTAAGGTATCGTTTTCGTTATTTACTTACCCTGCCTTAAATATAAACTTTTTAAACTTAACTGCATATTAAAAACTGATCCCTTTTATTTAAATTATAAAAGATTTTGCGCAGCTTTTCGTTTTACGTCTGGGTTGTCGAAATTAATTTTAAACTTTTGTTCGAAATTGGAGTAACTTTTAAAAATCATTTTGGTAACCGTTTTTAAATCATCTTTTACATTCTCCAGATAATCTCGTAATATAAATTCGAACCAAATTAAAGCGTTCCTCTTAAAGAACTTTATAATAATAAGAATTCTATTAACTTTATCTTCGATTATTTCTAATTGTAATTATACTTTAGCTTGGGTTAAAAGTTTTAAACGCTTTCTGTACCATCGTAAAGTTCGGGTTTTTTAATCTTTAGTTTTAAGATAACGATTACTAAGGCTGGATTAACTGGAGCGGCGGCCTAAGTAATAATTTGCTAAATGTGGATCTTAAGCTGCTAAACGCATTCTTATAACTATTAATCCAGGGTAAGGACGATAGTTTTGGTACTGGTCGACATTTTGATAATGTTAAATATTGCTTAAAGTTTAACAGTATTACTAAATAAAAGTTTACAACGTATAACGGCTATACGCTTAATTTAACTATTAAACCTAAGTTGTATGGTTTATATTAATAGTAATATCGTAAAAGTTTAAGCAATACAGCGACAGTTACGTTTACTAATAACAGATATAAATCTAGGTAACTAACTATTATTACAAGCTGATGCTATCTAAATTATAAGAAATAATAAGCGTATATATATTGGCCTTGGCTTAAGGTGTTCAAACGGCTTAAACCTTTAAGCCCGTTAAACCCTTTAAGCCGTCCCACAGGCTTAAGGGGCTTAAAGCGCTAAACGCTTTAAGACCTTTGAGCCAGTTACGTAACCTAGGACCTATATCGGGGATATTTCCCACATCCTCCGACCGTCTCTTTTCATGCCAAGTCCCTCTGGTCATAACAAAAATAGACCACTGCAACGCTTTTATCGCTGCAACGCAACAACTACCGGTCGCGGCATCGTGCACCGGGCTTTTTTAGTATATTCTATATAGAGATGTTACGAACCAGAGGTTCTCCAAGATGAGAATGCTCCTTTAGGACTAACGCGGACGAACTCCGGGTAAACTACGGAGTTGGCCAAGACCTTGGTGATTTAGTGTAATCTAGTTGATCTAGGACGAATAGGGTAGATTACGGTAGATTATATAAATCAGAGGCATACTTATTAAAAAGATAGGAGGTGTTACGATCCACTTAACTGTTCGTATTGGAGGAAGCTCCAATAGTGGGTAGGTCCTTGACAGGTTACGTAACTACGTAATCTGTCTGATCTAACAGATTATCCAGATCAAAGAACTTAAGTAATCTGGTAAAGCCAAGAAATCACAGGCATACTTATTTTTGTCAGAGGGATATATAATAGTCAGGACTTTCATGTAAATAACACCTACTTAGTTTCGCTCTTTAGCTATTAATTTAAGCCTTTAATTAAAGGTACCGTTTTCCGATTAAGGGAAAAGTTTGCAAACCTTTTTAACGAACAAACTACTGAATTATTCCTCGCATTATTGTTACCTGCAAATCAAGACCCCATCTCGGATACTGCTTATACCTCCAGGTGGACGCATAACAGGTTCGTTACATTTTGATAGCTCCTTAATTAATAGCCGACGAATGATTCAAGGCCCAATTGGGTATAAGCTTTCCTAAACGCAATAAAGATAACATTACAGAACGACGTTTAGAAAACAGATAGTATACTCGATTACCGTCACTAGTTAGTAAGGGATCAGTAACCAAATTAAACGATTTACTACCTATTAAAGAAATCTTTTCCTTAATCGACAACATGGCACTACCTTCTACCCGATCTTAAGGAAGACTTTCTTCCCATCTCCAGCAATAATCCTTTCCAGCAAAAGAAATTATTGAAGTCCAGGATCCAGAAACTGAAAAAGGAAAGGAAGGACAGTTAAAAGAACAAAAGGGCAAAAAGAAAAAGCCCACCGTCGACGAAAAACTGGATATCTTGGCAACGGAACTTTATGCATTACGATAAGAAAATGCCAGGCTTGCCCGACAGTTGCGAACTAAGGAAAGGTTTTCGACCTTGCCCTTATTTGGAGCAAACCAGACCCGCGAAGGCATAGTTCCCTTTCCCAGTTACCATGGAATGCCGGAAGTTAAAGGCTATAAGCCAATCCCTCCAAAACCCTATGATGGAACCACAGATGTAAAAGGATTCCTGGTTTAGGCTAAACTTTACCTTAAATTTTATGAGAATTCTTTAACGGAGGATTACCAAAAGGTAATGGCTATCTTTCAGCTGCTTGCTGGAAAGGTTTTCTTGTGGTCTGAACCTATTATGAACGATTACCTTATGAATTACCTTAACCAATTTTCCGATTTGATTAACTATGTCTTCGGCAATTATGAACACTTTAAGGAAAGGATGCGAGCTTTATTTGGAGATTCCGATAAAGAGCAACATGCGGTCGAACAGTTGTATCTTTTCCAGCAAACAAAGTCAGCAGCCGAATATGCGATTAAGTTCAATCGCCTTGCGTTAATTTCTAATTTCCCAGAAAGCGCATTGTTTTATCCCTTTTATAACGGCCTAAAATCACAAATTAAAGATAAGATGTACCGAGTACCCAAAACTGGCCCCTTCCAGGATTATATTGACAAGACCATCATCGCCGATCGACGTACCTTTAAGAGGTACTTGGAGAAGAAAAGATCGGACAAAAAGAGAAACAACTAAAGTTTAAGTAACAAGTCCTAAAGGGACAGAACTAAGGGCAAATCCCAAAAGGAAGCAAGCATTGCTTTAAAGAAACCCAAAAAGGACAAGTCGAATGTTGAATATTTCAACTGCGGCAAGAAAGGCTATTACAAAAGCGAATGTCGCTTTTTAGCAAAGAGGGACTTCAGGAAGGAAGGGATTCCCCAACCCCAGAAAAAGGTTAAGATGGCCGAACAAGAATTAGATAGCGACAGCGAGGAAAAAAAAGAAGTTAGTTCCATTTCCTTCCAGCGAAAATTCACGATTACAACTATACACTACGAATTAAATGGCGACCTAAAGTACGAACGTTACCCGACTTATTAAAATCGAACGATTAAAGCTTGCAAATATTATCCCGGATAAGAACCTTCCAGGATAGCTATAGGGCTAGGATGCATTTGTTATTTGGATGAGCAACGGTGCAGAATGCACGATGAACATGGCCAGTTGCACCCTAATACGGTGATATACGATCCAACAGAAGCCAGTAAGGCCCCCGAAAACAAAGAACCGGTTCGTTTAGGTACGCCGGATTCGAAACCAGTCCATAACCATAACCTACTCTATTTCTCTGCATATTACGACGACAACTATCTAATCCACTTCCGCGCTAAGGAAGATAATAACTATTAGCCCGGATGGGATAAGGAAATACCTACCGAACTCGACGACGAATGCCGATACATTGAAACTTCTAAATGGCCGGAATACCCCCGATCTTGCTATCTTTACCCTAAATCAGCTCAAAGTCGAAAAGCTATCGCCCAGGGATACTTATATTACGCCCTTACACTATGTATAATGCACGAAATCTTGGATATGGGAACCGACTTTTTAAAAATTTCACCCCCAAAACCAGAACCTTTTTAGATATCGGAAGTAAAAGTTTTAAGATTAGCTTACCAAATTAGCAAAAGAAAGTGGTTTACTTGCATGGACGATAAATGTCCTAAATACGTAGTTAAGAAAGCTTGAAAATAAAGACGCCTTTTAACTAACAGAACCAATAAGTTAAAAAATTACGCAGGCCCTCGAAATTAAGGCATCGAGGAACCCTAACCTATAAGACCTTATATAAGGCAAAAACTGGATAACGCAATCAGATTGAAATTCCTTTTCAGTACGGTAACAAAACATTTAAGGCCATAATCGACTTAAAAGTAAAAGGAAACTTCATTTTATTATTAGTTGCAGAAAAGTATCGGATCCTTTGGAGGTATAAGCTGAAGTTATACAAATTACTTACAGTCGACGGAAGCTTGTTTAAGTATAAAAATGGACGAGTTTTTAGGGAAACGGAAAAACTTTCAGTACAAATTTAGGGATATTCAGAAAAAGTTATTCTGGACATCGCCGACATTTCAGGATACGATATTATCCTTAAAATGCCGTGGCTTTGTTCCAGTAATCCCCGTATTAACTGGAAGATTTAGAAACTTTCCTGGGACCAATTAAAAAATTTCCCAGAAAAGGAGTTCCGAGAAATCTGTTACTTGATCCGAAAAGCCAAAGTAATGGACCTAACTGTTAAGGTACCCTTTAAGTATTTAAGGTTTAAAAGATTATTCAAAGAACGAATACGGAAAGAATTACTTGACCATAATTAATGGGATTACAGAATTCCTATTAAAGAAGGATACCATCCAAAACTTTACTAGATTTACTACATAAATCCAAAGAAGGTTAAGGCCTTATGGAAAAGTTTATAACGAGACCTTAAGCGCGGATATATTTAAAAATCTGAATTTCCTGCAAAATACCCCGTTATGATAGTACCAAAAATAAAAAATAGGAAGATCCGAATTAATAAAGATAAAGACCCTATGTACCGAAAAGTCCACAACTACCGACAGTTAAACGACATTACTGTTAAGAATGGATACCTTTTTACTTTTATAAATATTATGAAAAAAAACATTAATAAAGCTAAATAGTTTACGGCGTTGGACTTACCGGACGGTTATTACTTAATCCGAATAGCCAAAGGCGAAAAATGGAAAACTACCTTTAAAATAATTTATGGACTTTACGAATATAAGGTAATATCTTAAGGACTTATTAATGCCCCTGCCAGTTTCCAACATATGTTAATAACGATTTTACGAAAATTCTTCGATAAGTTTATATTCGTTTACTTAAACGATATCCTTATTTATTTTAAAACTTTAAAGGAATACAAAAAACATGTCGCCCAAGTATTAAAAGCATTCGAAAAAGCAAACTTGTTGGTTAATGCCGAGAAAAGCGTATGGTATATCCAGAAGCTAGACTTTTTAGGCTTTACCATTACCCCAGAACAGATTTAGATCCAGGACTTTAAAATAAAGGTAGTTAAAAATTGGCCGATCCCCGATAAAGCAACCGTCATTAACGTCCGTCAATTTTTGGGATTTACGGGCTACGTACGTAACTTAATTAAAGATTTCGGAAAAATCGCCAAACCCTTAACAAACCTTATCACCAAAAAGTACATTAAAAAAGAATTTAAGTTCCCAAGAAAAGCCAAGGAAGTAATGCAAACATTTAAGGACCAGATTACCAATACCCCCATCATAAAGTTGCCCAACCATAACAAAAAGAAACGACTAAAGACTAACGCATCAAATGGAGCCCTAAAAGTAATCCTAGAACAACAAAAGGACGATAAAAAGTAGCACTTAGTTACCTATTATTCCAAAGCTTTAAAGGATGCAGAGTTACGATACCCTATCTACGACAAAGAGTTATTGGCAATTATTATGGCACTTAAAGAATGGGAACCTTACCTTAATAGAACTAAGGAACCTTTTAACATTTACTTTAACCACAAAAACCTTACTTATTTCATAACGACTTAGGATCTTAATAAACGATATAAAAATTGGATAATTTTCCTGTCCAAGTTCAATTTTAAGATCTACCATATTAAGGGCAAGGAAAACATTTAGGCGGATATCCTAAGCCGAAAAGGAGATTACAATATTAAGGTCCCCAAGCGGCGCATGCAGATGCTACAACCTACAAAAAAAGGCACTTTACAGTTATGTAAAATACTGAAAAAACCTACCCCCGAACTTTTAGCTTAATTTAGAAATTCCTACGATTTAAACGAACTGAAAGAAGTTAAACAGTTGGAAGGATAATTTAAGGATTAACTGCTGTACCATGGAAAAATTTACGTTTTACGAAAATAACAAAAACAGTTTGTCAAAAAATTTTACGAAAACCTACTATATAAATATCAAAGGATCTTTAAGATAATTAAGCGACTTTAAGAGAAGTACGACTTCCCAGAACTTAGAAAAACCGTCGAACAAGTGGTTAAAGACTGCAACGTTTGCAACAAGGCTAAAGCGGTTCGCCACAAACCATACGGACTGCTGCAACTTACCGAAATTCCAGACAAAGCATGGAACATCATAACTTAAAACTTTATTACCGGCTTACCCCTGTCCAAAAACCCCGTCACCGAAGTCCAGTACGACGGAATATGGGTAATCGTCGACAGACTCACCAAGTATAGGTACTTCCTACCCTTTAAAGGAAACGCGACAGCAGAACAATTAACTTACGTATTCGTAAAATACTATTTCGATAAACATAAAATTCCAAAAAGGATTATTTTAAACAGAGACAAGCTGTTTATTTCCAAATTTGGTACTAACTTTTTCAAACAAATTGGCGCCAAACTTAAATTTTTTATAGCATATTACCCTTAAACCGATGGACAAATAAAACGATTAAACCAGATACTGGAATAATATTTAAAAAGTTATGTTAATTACCAGCAAAATAACTAAGTAAAATTACTTTTACTGGCACAAATAGCTTACAACATATTTATCAACGAAGATATGGGCATTTTACCCTATACAGCCGTATACGGACGAAACGCAGAAACCCAACGACCAAAGCAACCACTTAGTAAAACTCCGAAAATTACCTTAGTAGCTTCCAGAGCAGAAACGATGGTATCTAAGATCAAGATTATCCAGATTCGCCTTAGGACTAAGCTGCAGTTTCTTTAATAACGAATGGCTCAATATTACAACAGAAAAAGAATTAAAGGACTAATTCTATCAAAAAAAGACAAGGTTTACCTGTTACGCCAAAAACAAAACGCAACCTCGAATATCTTACAAATTAAAACCAAGAAACCTAATAACAAACTTGATTTTAAGAAATTCGGTTCGTTCAAAATTAACGAGGTTATTTCCAAAACCAACTATCGATTGTCGCTACCCAAGATAATAAAGATATACCCTGTTTTCCACATTTTCTTGCTAAAACCAGCACCTAGTAACGCCCCGCTGGAAACAAACTTAAAAATCGAGGAAAACACCGACGAATACGAAGTCGAAAAAATACTAAACTTAAAAATGGTTAATAACAAAATCCAGTACCTAGTTAAATAAAAAGACTACTTACCTGAAGATAACATTTGGAAGCCCTTTAAGCACTTAACGAATGCGAAGGACCTGGTTGAAACGTTTTACCGCCAAAATCCTAACCGACCATCTCCAACGCGGCCAAGGTCGCAGGCGACAACGGTCTAACCCCCAAATTTAAGCCCTCGGCGTTCCAGTCGAAAGAAGCAGACGCCTCCATGTTGGCGTTAATTTCCGAAGCAAGCCGCGCTTGCTTTTCTTTTATGCGCTGCTGCTTTTTTTCCATCCTTTCCTTTTTTTCCAACTGGTCCAGTTTATAACCTTCTTTCAATATTTTAAGCGCCTTTTTCCTTAAAATATCTTCTTAACGGCGTAACCGTTACAGCTTGTTTATCCTTTTCGACATCTTTTCTTGAAATTTCCGTTGTAACTTTATAAGTTCGTCCTCGGCAGCACGACGCTCCTCTTAAAAACGATTACGCTCCGACCCGATATTTTCCAAAGAAAATATAGCAACAGCGTTTCCGTTACAATAACGCTGGCGACGAATGCAATGGTAGCAGTTCAACGAACCCTTTATCATAAAATACTGTTCCTTTCTAAATAACAAGCAATTGGAACAGGGCAAAACCTCAAAACCGTAGGTACGGATAAAGTCCGAACGGCTGTCGCGGGATTAACGCTGGTTCGCACGTACCTTACGTACTTGTTTTTTTACACGACCCGCCATGGTAAGCTGGCAGTTAAGAAAAACAGTTTCAATTGGAAGTAAGGAAATATTTACATTTCTATCTTTGGAACAAAGATTCTGAAAGGAAAAAAATAATGTTACGATCCATTTAACTGTTCGTATTAAAGGGAGCTCTAATAATAGGTAAGTTCTTAACAGGTTACGTGATTACGTAATTTATCTAATCTAACAAATTATCCAAATCAAAGGACCTAGGTAATCTGGTAAAGCTAAAAGATTATAGGTATACTTATTCTTATCAGAGGGATATATAATAATTAAGACCCTTATGTAAATAGCACCTATTTAGTTTCGCTTTTTAGCTATTAATCTAAGCCTTCAGTTAAAGGTACCGTTCTCCGATTAAGGGAAAAGTCCGCAAAGCTATTTAGCGAACAGACCACTAAATCATTCCTCGCACTATTGTTACCTGCAAATCAAGACCCCATCTCGGATACTGCTCATGCCTCCAGGTGGACGCATGACAGGTTCGTTACAGGAGGATATATAACGAACGGTTTTCCTATATAAATAATACCTAAATAAATTAGTTTTTTAGCTATTAATTTAAGTTTTTAATTAAAGGTATCGTTTTTCGATTAAGGGAAAAATCCGCAAATCTTTTTAGCGAACAGATTTTTGAATTATTTTTTGCCTTATTGTTACCTATAAATCAAAAACCCTTTTCGGATATTACTTATACCTTTAAATAATCGTATAATAGGTTCGTTACATTTTAATAGCTCCTTAATTAATAACCGACGAATAGTTTAAGGCCTAGTTGGGTATAAGCTTTTTTGAACCCAGTAAAAACGATATATCCGATCGCCATTATTAGCTAGTAAGGGATTAATATCTGGATTAAAACATTTTACCTTTTATTAAAGAAATCCTTTTTTTAATTTTTTAATCGATAATATGGCCTTCCTTATTATTCGGTCTTAAAGAAAACCTTTTTTTTTTTTTTTTTTGCAATAATCCTTCCTAATTTTTAAGGAAATTATTAAGGTTTAGGAAAACGAACCGGAAAAGGAAAAAAAGAAATCCGACAGCCCGAAAGGTAAGGAAAAAGAATTTACGATTAACGATAAGCTGCGCATTTTAATAATTAAACTTTAGGCGATAAAAAAGGAAAATGCCAAATTCGTTCGACAGCAGAAATTTTTAATATTGCTTTTATTTGGCGCAAATTAATCCCGTGAGAATATTGTTTTACCCCTTACTTATTATGGAATGCTAAAGGTTAAAAGTTATAAGCTAACCCTTTTAAAACCTTACGACGGTACTACAAATGTGGAAAAATTCTTGGTCCAAGCCAGATTTTACCTTAAATTTTATAAGAATTTTTTAACGGAAGATTATTAAAAAATAATAATTATCTTTTAATTGCTTGCTGGAAAAGTTTTTTTGTGGTCCGAATTTATTGTAAACGATTACTTTGTAAATTACTTTGATTAATTTTCCGATTTAACTAATTATATTTTCGGTAACTATAAACATTTTGAGGAAAAATACGAGCTTTGTTTGGAAATTCCGATAAAGAATAATATGCAGTCGAATAATTGCACTTTTTCCAGCAAATTAAGTGAGCAGCCGAATATTTAATTGAATTTAATCGCTTTGTATTAGTTTTTAATTTTCCAGAAAGCGTATTGTTTTATTTCTTTTATAACGGCTTAAAATTATAAGTTAAGGATAAGATGTATAAAGTGGCCAAGATTAACCATTTCCAGGATTATATTGATAAAACTATTATTGCCGATTGACGTATTTTTAAAAGGTATTTGGAGAAAAAGAGATTCGACAGAAAAAGAAACGATCGAAGTTTTAGTAACAAGTTCCAAAAAAGCAAAAATAAGGATAAGATTTAAAAGGAAGCGAATATTACTTTAAGGGAGCCTAAAAAAGATAAGTCGAATGTTAAATGTTTTAACTGTAGTAAGAAAGGTTATTATAAGAACGAATATCGTTTTTTAGCGAAAAAGAACTTTAGGAAGGAAAGGATTCCTTAAAAGAAGGCCCGAACGGCCAAATAAAAAACAGATAGTGAAAGCAAAGAAGAAAAGGAAGTTAATTCCACCTTTTTTTAATAAGAATATATTATTGCGACGACTTACTATAAACCAAGCAGCAACCTAGAGTACGAGCGTTACCCGATTTGCCAGAATTAAATAGTTAAAGCCTGCAAGTATTATCCTGGACAATTAGCTTTTAAGGTAATTATAGGGCTAGGATACGAATATTATTTGGATATGCAAAAGTACGAAATATACCACGAATATAGCTAGATGCGCCCCGATAACTATAGGCAGAAAACCTTTAAATTTAGTAAACCCTTAAAATAAGCGGTATACTTTAAAACCGAAACTTCTAAATAGGATCCTGTTAAAAAATACGGACTTTTCCATTTTTCGGCTTGTAACGATAACGATTGTTTAATTTATCTTCGAGCAAAAGGAAATAACGATTATTGACCCGGTTAAAACGAAAAACCCCTTATAGAGCCTGATAGCGACTGTAGATGTATCGAAATTCCCCGATGGCCCGGATATCTTCGATTTTGTTATTTGCACCCCGAATCGGATTAAAGCCAAAAAGTTATTGTTTAGGGTTGCTTATGTTATACCCTTATGTTATGCTTAATGCATAAACTTCTGGATATGGGAGCAAGCCTTGCAAAAATCTTAACTTCGAATTAAAAGCCTTTTTAAACGTTAAAGGTAAAAATCATTAAGGTAAAATGCCAGATTGGCTAACGAAAGTGGTATACTTGCATAAACGATAAATATACCAAATACGCAGTTAAGAAAGCCCGCGAATAGAAACGCTTCCTAGCGAACAAAATTACGAAGTTAAAAAACGGCAAAGGCTTTCGAAATTAAAGCATCGAGGAATTTTGCAAATTAAGACTTTATGTAAAGCAAAAAAAGGATTACGAAATTAGATCGAAATTCTTATTTAATACTAAAGCCAAACTTTTAAAGCCATAATTAAATTTAAAGTAAAAAGTAATTTTATTTTGCTAGCCGTAGCTAAAAAATATCATATTCCTTAAAGGTATAAGCTAAAGTCCTATAAATTACGGACAGTTAATAAAAATCTTTTTTAGTACGAGAACGGACGAATCCTTAGAAAAATTGAAAAACTTTTAATATGGATTTAAAGGCGCTAAAACCATCTTACCTTAGATATCGCCGACATTTCAAATTATAATATTATTTTGGGAATATTATAGTTTAACTTTAGCAATCCGTTAATTAACTAAAAAACTTGCTAGCTTTCTTAGGACCACGAATTAACTTTTATTAAAAAAAGGTCCAAAAAAGTCTGCTATATTATCCGAAAAGCTAAAGTATTAAATTTTGCCAGTACCATACCCCTAAAATATTAACGTTTCGAACGACTTTTTAAAAACAGAAAAAATTACGAACTACTTTTATACGGATAATGGGATTATCGTATACTTATTAAAGAAGGATATTATTTCAAGTTTTACAAAATTTACTACATAAATCCAGAAAAGGTAAAGGCCTTATAAAAAAGCATCCAATTAAACCTAAAAAAAGGTTACATTTAACTATCCGAATCCCCTGCAAAATATCCTATACTTATAGTACCTAAAATTAAAGACGGCAAGCAGAAAATCGATTAAAATAAAGATTCGGTTTATCGATACGTAATCGATTATCGATAGCTAAACGATATTACCATTAAAAACGGCTATCTTTTAAACTTAATAAATACCTTAAGGGAAAACGTAAGCAAAGCTAAATAGTTTACCGCTTTAAATTTTCGAAACGGGTATTACCGTATCAAAATAACAAAAGGAAAAAAATAAAAAATTACCTTTTGAACGATATACGAGTATTACGATTACCGAATTATACCTTTAGGACTTACTAACGCCCTTGCCAATTTCCAACGCTTAATTATAACCATACTTAGGAAATTTTTAGATAAATATATCTTTGTCTATTTCGATAATATCCTTATTTATTCCGAAAAGCTAAAAAAGCATAAAAAGCATATTTTCCAGGTTTTTAAAGCTTTAAATAAAGCAAATATCCGAATTAACACCGCCAAAAATGTATGGTATACGCAGAAATTAAATTATTTAGGATTTACCTTTATCCTCGGTTAAATTTAAATCCAGGATTCCAAATTAAAAGCAGTTAAGAACTGGCTTATTCCTAATAAGGTAACCGTTACCGATATCCGATAAATCTTAGGATTTACGGGTTACGTACGTAACCTAATTAAAGGATATAGAAATATTGTTAAACCTTTAACGAAATTTACCATTAAGGAATATGTTAAAAAGAAATTCGAACTTTTAAAAAAACCTAAGGAAGCTTTTTAGCTATTTAAAAACGAAATTACTAAAGCGCCAATAATGAAATTGCCTAACGCCGATAGAAGGAAACGTTTAAAGATAAACGTTTTAAATTATGCCTTAAGGGTAATTCTGAAGCAACAAAAAGATAATAAGAAATGGTACCTAGTGGCCTATTATTCCAAGGCCTTTCGAAACGCAGAATTCCGATATAAGATCTATGATAAAAAGCTGTTAGCAATTATTAACGTTTTTAAAAAATAGGAACTTTTTTTTAGCGGAACCAAAAAGCTTTTCGATATTTACTTAAATTATAAAAACCTTACCCGGTTTATAACAACTTAAAAGTTAAATAAACGTTACGAAACTTAAATGATTTTCTTATCGAAATATAATTTCCAAATTTATTATATCAAAAAGAAAGAAAATATCCAAATAGATATTTTAAGACGCAAAAGAAATTATAACTTTAAAGTTCCGAAACGTCAAATGCAAGTACTGCAATAGATTAAGAACGGTACCTTACGGTTATGTAAAATATTAAAGCAACTTATTTTAAAACTTTTAACGAAATTCCGAAATTCCTATAATAAGGAAAAGCAAAAAGAAATGTAATAATTAGATGGATAACCTAAAAACCAGCTGTTATACCGTAGCAAAATTTATATTTTTCGAAAATAACAAAAGCAATTCGGTAAAAAGTTTTACGAAAATTTATTATACGGATATTAAGGTATTTTCAAAACTACTAAACGATTGCAAAAAAAATACGATTTTCCAGGACTTCGACGAACTGTTAAGCAGGTAATTAAGGATTGCAATATCTGCAATAAGGTAAAAGCAACCCGATATAAGCCTTATAAACTTTTACAGCCTATAGATATTTTAAAAAAGGCTTGAAATATTATTACTTGGGATTTTATTACTGGTTTACCCTTATTAAAAGATCCCGTTACTGGAATTTAATATAATGGAATATGGGTAATCGTTAACAAATTTATTAAATATAGGTATTTTTTACCTTTTAAAGGAAACGTAACGGCAAAATAATTAATTTACGCTTTTATCCGATATTATCTCGATAAATATAAAATATTAAAAAGAATTATTTCAAATAAAAATAAACTTTTTATATTAAAGTTTAGTATTAACTTTTTTAAGCAAATAGGCGTTAAGCTTAAATTTTCGACAGCATACCACTTATAGATAGATGGATAAATAAAACGTTTAAATTAAACGTTAGAGCAATATTTAAAAAGTTATATTAATTATTAGCAAAATAACTGGGTTAAATTTTCCTTATTAGCTTAAATAATTTATAATACCTTTATTAACGAAAATATAAGTATTTTTCGCTATATAACGGTATATAGTTACCAAGTAAAGATTTAACGGCCAAAATAATTATTAAACGAAGCTTTAAAATTAACCGCGAAAATTTTTCGAATAAAAACGGTAGTAACGGAAATCCAGATAATATAAGTCCGTTTATAAAATAAATTACGATTCCTTTAATAAAAAATGACCCAATATTATAATAAAAAAAGAATTAAGGAATTAATTTTATCGAAAGAAGATAAAATTTATTTGTTACGCCAAAAATAAAACGCGATTTCGAACATTTCTTAAATTAGAATAAAAAACTTAATAATAAGTTCGATTTTAAAAAGCTTAATCCGTTTAAAATCGATAAAGTTATTTCCAAAATTAATTACCGACTGTTATTACCTAAAACTATAAAAATATACCCTATTTTCTATATTTTTTTGCTTAAATTAGTACTTAAGAACGCCCCGTTAAAAACCAGTTTAAAAATCGAAAAAGATAACGATAAGTACGAAGTTAAACGAATACTGGATTTTAAGGTAGTTAAAAATAAGGTCCAGTATTTAATTAAATAAAAGGAATACTTATACGAAAAAAATACTTGGAAATCCTTTAAGTATTTAACGAACGCGAAGAACCTGGTTAAAACGTTTTACCGCCAAAATCCTAACCGACCGTTTTTAATGCGGCTAACGTCGTAAGGAATAACGGCTTAATACTTAAATTTAGCCCTAAGGCGTTTTAATCGAAAGAAATAAACGCCTTTATTATGGCGTTTATTTTAAAAATAAGTTAAACTTGTTTTGCTTTTATACGGCGTTATTTTTTTTTTAATTTTTTTTATTTTTTTAATTAATTTAATTTATATTTTTCCTTTAAAATCGTAATAACTTTTTTCTTTAATACGTTTTGTTAAAGGCGTAAGCGTTTTAGTTGCTTAGTAAACTCCTGCGATTTTTCTTTTTGCCGACGAAGTATTTTCTTTTAACGTTAGCGCAATTTATTTAATTCTTTTTTAATTACTTTTTAATACGTTAAAAACTTATCTTCGACTTTATGCTGCTTTTGCTGTAGCCGATTACGTTTTTTATTAATTTTCGACAAAGAATTTATAATTAATACGTTATAAGATGGACGTTAACGACGAGTACAGTTGTTATAATTCGGAATGCCAATTGTATGAAAATAATTAAAATTACTAAGGCGAACGTAAATCGAATAAAAAAATGCTTTAACGCCAAAACTTTTAATCGAATTAACTCGATTGTTTCGGGATTTCCGTTGGTTAGGACGAAGTTTCCCTTTTTGCTTATTTATTCGACTTATTATGATAAGTCCAGTTAGCTGAAAAAAAAAACAAAAGGCGGTTTCGAACAGAAGGATATTTACCTTTTTTATTTTTGGGACAAAGATTCTTGGAGAAGGGAAATAATGTTACGAACCAGAGGTTTTCCAAGATAAAAATGCTCTTTTAGGACTAGCGCGGACGAACTCCGGGTAAATTACGAAACTGGCCAAGACCTTGGTGATCTAATGTAATTTAGTTAATCTAAGACGAATGGGGTAAATTACGGTAAATTACATAAATCAGAAGCATATTTACTAAAAGATAAGAAGATATATAACGAACGGTTTTCCTATATAGATAACACCCAGATAAATTCGTTCTTTAGCTATTAATCTAAGTTTTTAATTAAAGGCATCGTTTTTCGATTAAGGGAAGAATCCGCAAATCTCTTTAGCGAATAGACTTCTGAATCATTTTTCGCCCTATTGTTACCTGCAAATCAAGAACCCCTTTCGGATACTGCTTATACCTCTAGGTGGTCGTATGACAGGTTCGTTACAAGAGAATGTCCTTATATCGATTTTTTTGGCCGTACGGGTTATGGTTGTTACGTCGCGGCTATGGGGGGATTGGGGTTGATTGGGTCCGAAACGCCCTAATAGCTACGACGTAATAACTATAACCCATACTGACAAAAGAATAGCGGTACGGGTTTCTCCTATATTAAATTACCTTGGTGTTACGGATTGAGATCTCCCGTTATCTGCGGGAGACCTAAAGGGGGAATAACCTCGAGTCGGGTAAACTTCGATGCCAAGAATGGTTTCTGCGGAGTTTACAGAGATACTACAAAGACGTTATAAAGATACCACAAAGATATTACAGAAACCAAACGGAAGTTATATTAAAGAGAAAAAACATATAAAACTTCCATATTTCCTTATAAATAGCACCTATTTAATTTCGTTCCTTAGCTATCAATTTAAGTCTTTAATTAAAGACAACGTTTTTCGACTAAAGAAAAAGTCCGTAAAGTTTTTTAACGAATAAATTATTAAATCATTCCTTACTTTATTATTACCTGTAAATTAAAAACCCCTTTCGGATACTAATTATATTTCCAGGTAATTATGCGACAGGTTCGTTATATTTTAATAATTTCTTAATTAATAACTAACGAATAATTCAAAGTCCAGTTAGGCATAAGCTTTTTTAAATCTAATAAAAACGATATTACAGAACGGCGTTTAAAAAACAGACGACATATCCGATCGCTATCACTAACCAGTAAGAGATCGATATCTGGATTAAAAAATTCCGGGGGGGGGGGGGGGGGGGGGGGGGGGGGGGGGGGGGGGGGGGGGGGGGGGGGGGGGGGG
>QJNY01000360.1:0-84576 GCA_004155945.1 Monosporascus sp. mg162
AAATTTAAAAAATTATTTAAAAAAAAAAAAAAAAAAAAAAAAAAAAAAAAAAAAAACAAAGGCTTTATAAAAAAGCATCCAGTTAAACCTAAAAAAAAGGTTATATTCAGTTATCCAAATCTCCTGCAAAATACCCTGTACTTATAATACCCAAAATTAAGGACGGCAAGCAAAAAATCGATCAAAATAGAAATTCGGTTTATCGACGCGTAGTCGACTATCAACAGTTAAATGATATCACTATTAAAAACGGATATCCTTTAACCTTAATAAACACCTTAAAGAAAAACGCAAACAAAACTAAATGGTTTATTACGTTAATCTTCGAAACGGTTATTACTGTATCAAAATAACTAAAGAAAAAAAGATAAAAAACTACCTTTCGAATGATATACGAATATTACGAATACCGAATAATACCTTTAAAACTTACTAACGCCTCCGCCAGTTTCCAACGCCTAATTATAACCATACTTGAAAATTTTCTAAACAAATATATTTTTGTATACCTCGACGACATACTCATTTATTTTGAAACGTTAAAAAAAATATAAAAAGCATATTTTTCAAATTCATAAAGCTTTAAATAAAACAAATATCCGAATCAACCTCGCCAAAAGTATATAATATACGCAAAAGCTAAACTATTTAGGATTTACCCTTACCCCCAGTCAAATTCAAATCTAAGACTCTAAATTAAAAGCAATTAAAAACTGGCCTATCCCTAATAAAACAACCGTTACAAATATTCGGCAAATCTTAAAATTTACGAATTATGTACGCAATCTAATCAAAGGATATGGAAATATTATTAAACTATTAACTAAACTTACTATTAAGGAATATATCGGAAAAGAATTCGAACTTCCAGGAAAGCCAAGGAAATTTTTTAACTATTCAAAAACGAGATAACTAAAACGCCAATAATAAAATTGCTCAACGCCGACAGAAAGAAACGCCTAAAAACAAATACCTCAAACTATACCTTAAGCGCAATTCTGGAACAACAAAAAAATAATAGGAAGTAATACCTAATAACCTATTATTCCAAAGCCCTTCGAAACGCAAAACTTAAATACAAAATCTATAACAAAAAGCTGCTAGCAATTATCAACGCTTTCAAAAAAAAAGGAACCTTTCCTTAACGGAACCTAAAAGTCTTTTAATATCTATTTAAATCACAAAAACCTTACCCGGTTCATAACAGCTTAAAAATTAAACAAACATCACGAAACTTAGATAATTTTCTTATCGAAATATAATTTTTAAATCTACTATATCAAAGAAAAAAAAAAATCCAAGCAAACATCTTAAATCGCAAAGGAGATTATAACTCTAAGGTCCCAAAACGTCGAATATAAGTATTATAACAAACTAAGGACGGCACTTTACAGTTATATAAAATACTAAAATAACCTATCCCAAAGCTTTTGACGAAATTCCGAAATTCCTATAATAAAGTGTTACAGGAACGGAGGTTCCTGTCCAGAAAGACCGACCCTGGACGCCTAGTGGGAACCTATCACGGAGGAACTCCGGATGGAAAACGCTTGGCGTTACAACTTGATCTGATGGATCTAAGTAATCTGGTCTCCAGATTACTTAGATTATATAGATCTACGACATACTTACTAAAGATAAAAGGATATATAATAAATAAATCTTTATATAACTAGTACCTATTTAATTTTGCTCCTTAGCTATTAATTTAAGCTTTTAATTAAAGGTATCGTTTTCCGATTAAGGGAAAAGTCCGTAAATTTTTTTAATGAATAAACTATTAAATTATTCCTTATATTATTGTTACCTGCAAATCAAAACTTTATTTCGGATATTGCTTATACCTTTAAATGGATGTATAATAAGTTCGTTACATTTTAATAGCTTTTTGATTAATAGCCGACAAATAATTTAAGGCCTAATTAAGCATAAACTTTTTTGAACGCAATAAAGGCGATATTATAAAACGACGTTTAAAAAATAAATAGCATATTTAATTACCGTTATTAATTAATAAGGGATTAATAACCAAATTAAACGATCCATTACCTATTAAAGAAATCTTTTCCTTAATCGACAACATGGCACTTCCTTTTACCCGATTTTAAAAAGGACCTTTTTTTTTTAGCCTTAGTAACAGTCCTTTTTAGCGAAGGAAATTATTAAAGTCCAGGATTTAAAAGCCGAAAAAAAACAATTAAAAAAACAAAAGGGCAAAAAGGGAAAGCTTACCGTCGACGAAAAACTGGATATCTTGGTAACGGAACTTTATGCATTACGATAAGAAAATACCAGGCTTGCCCGATAGTTGCGAATTAAAAAAAGGATTTCGACATTTCCCTTATTTAATGCAAACCAAACCCGTAAAGGTATAATTCCCTTTTTTAATTACCATGGAATACCGGAAATTAAAGGCTACAAATTAACCTTTCCAAAGCCTTATAATAAAATTACAAACGTAAAAAAATTCCTGGTTTAGGCTAAATTTTATCTTAAGTTCTACGAAAATTCTTTAACGGAAAATTACCAAAAGGTAATAGCCATTTTTCAGCTGCTTGCTGGAAAAATTTTTTTATGGTTAGAACTTATTATAAACGATTACTTTATAAATTACCTTAACCAGTTTTCCGATTTAACCAATTATATTTTCGGTAATTATGAACATTTTAAGGAAAAAATGTAAGCTTTATTTAGAAACTCCGATAAAGAATAACATACGGTCGAACAGTTGCATTTTTTCCAGCAAACCAAGTTAGCGGCTAAGTATACGACTAAGTTTAATTACTTCGCGTTAATTTCCAATTTTCCAGAAAGCGTTTTGTTTTATTTTTTTTATAACGGCCTGAAATTATAAGTTAAAAATAAAATATACAAAATGCCCAAGATAAGCCCCTTTTAGGATTACATTAATAAGATTATCATCGCCGATCGACGTATTTTTAAAAGGTACTTAAAAAAGAAAAGATTTAATAAAAAAAAAATTTACCAAAGTTTAAGCAATAAGCCTTAAAGGGATAAAATTAAAGGCAAATCCTAAAAGGAAGTAAGCATTACTTTTAAAAAGCTTAAAAAAAATAAGTCAAATATTAAATATTTTAACTGTAGTAAAAAAGGTTATTATAAAAGCGAATATCGTTTTTCAGCAAAAAGGGACTTTAAAAAAGAAAAAATTCTTTAACCCCAAAAAAAGGTTAAAATAATTAAACAAAAATTAAATAACGAAAGCGAGAAAAAAAAGGGAATCAGTTTTATTTCCTTCCAGCGAAAATTCATTATTGCAACCACATATTACGAACAGAATGGCGATTTAAAGTACGAACGTTACCCGATTTGTCAGAATCGAATAATTAAAGCCTATAAATATTATTTAAGATAAAAAACCTTTAAAATAACTATAAAGTTAAGATGCATTTGTTATTTAAATAAGCAACGGTACAAAATGTACGACGAACGTAACCAGTTGCGCTTTAATATAGTAATATATAACCCAATATCTTTAAAGCTTAATAAGGCTTCCGAAATTAGGAAATTAATTTACTTAGGTATTATAAATTTAAACCCAGTTTACGATTACAATATGTTTTATTTTTTTGCATGTTACGACGATAACTATCTAATTTATTTCCGCGTTAAAGAAGATAATAACTATTGGCCCGGATAAAATAAGAAAACGCTTATTAAACCCGACGATAAGTATAAATGTATTAAAATTCCTAGATGGCCAAAATACCCCCGATTTTGCTACCTTTACCCCGAGTTAGCCCAAAACCAAAAGGTTATTGCTTAAGGATATTTATGTTACGCCCTTATATTGTGCATAATGTACGAAATCTTGGATATGGGAGTTGACCCCTTAGAAATTTTACCCCCAAAATTAAAACCCCTTTAGATATCGGAAGTAAAAGTTTTGAAATTAGTTTGCCAGATTGGCAAAAGAAAATGGTTTACTTGCATGGATAATAAATGTTCCAAACATACAGTTAAAAAGGTCCGAAAATGGAAACGCTTTTTAGCGAACAAGACCTATAAGTTAAAAAATTATGTAGGCCCTTAAAATTAAGGTATCGAAAAGCCCCAATTTATAAAACTTTATACGAGGTAAAGATTAAATAACGTAATTAAATTAAGATTCCTTTTTAGTATAAAAATAAAACGTTTAAAGTTATAATCGATTTAAAAGTAAAAGGAAACTTTATTTTACTATCGGTAACTAAAAGATACCGGATTCCCTGGAAGTATAAGTTAAAGTTATACAAATTACTTATAATTAATAAAAATTTATTTAAGTATAAAAATAAACGAATTTTTAAAGAAATAAAAGAACTTTTAGTAAAAATTTAAGGATATTTAAAAAGAATTAGGTTAAACGTAGCCGACATTTTAAGATACGATATTATCCTTGGAATGCCGTAGTTCCGTTTTAGTAACCTTTATATCGACTGGAAAACCCAAAAACTTTTTTAGAACCGTTTTACAGTTTTTTCAAAAAAAAAAGCTCCGAAAAATCTGCTATTTAATCCGAAAAGCTAGGATTATGGACCTAATAGCTAAAGTACTCCTTAAATATTAAAGGTTTAAAAAACTGTTTAAGGAATAAATTCGGAAGGAATTATTCGAACATAATTAATAGGATTACAGGATTCCTATTAAGGAAGGATACCATCTAAAACTTTATTAGATTTATTATATGAACCCGGAAAAAGCGAAAGCTTTATAAAAAAGTTTATAAAAAAACCTTAAACGCAAATACATTCAAAAATTTAAATTTCCCGCTAGATATCCCGTTATAATAGTACCTAAAATAAAAGATAGCAAAATTCGAATCGACAAGGACGAAAACCTTATATATCGAAAAATTTACGATTATTAACAGTTAAATAATATTACTATTAAAAATAAATACCCCTTTACTTTAATGGATACCATAAAGGAAAATATTAGCAAAGCCAAATAGTTTACGGCGTTAAACCTACCAAATGGCTATTACTTAATTCGAATAACCAAGGGCGAAAAATGGAAAACTGCCTTTAAAACAATCCATGGATTTTACGAATATAAGGTAATACCCTAAGGACTTATTAATGCCCCTACCAATTTTTAACACATATTAATAACTATCCTGCGAAAATTCCTTAACAAATTCGTATTTATTTACTTGGACGATATTTTTATTTATTTTAAAACCTTAGAAAAATACAAGAAATATATCGCCCAAATATTAAAAGCATTTAAAAAAGCAAACCTATTGGTTAATGCTGAAAAAAGCGTATAACATACCCAAAAGCTAAACTTTTTAAGCTTTACTATTACCCTAAAACAAATTCAAATCCAGGATTTTAAAATAAAGGCAATTAAAAATTGGCCGATCCCCGATAAAGCAACTATTACCGACGTCCGTCAATTTTTAGGATTTACGGGCTACGTACGCAACTTAATTAAAGATTTTGGAAAAATCGCCAAGCCCCTAACGAACTTTACCACCAAGGACTATATTAAAAAAGAATTCGGGTTTTTAAAGGAAGCCAAAAAAATAATGCAAATATTTAAGGACCAAATTACCAACGCCCTTATCATAAAATTACCCAACCACAACAAAAAGAAACGACTAAAAACTAACGCATCAAACGGAACCTTAAAAGCAATCCTAAAATAACAGGAAAACGACGGAAAATGGCACCTAATTACCTACTACTCCAAAACTTTAAAAAATATAAAATTATAATACCCTATTTACGACAAAAAATTGTTAATAATTATTATGGCACTTAAAAAATAAAAATCTTACCTTAATAAAACTAAGGAACCTTTTAATATTTACTTTAATTATAAAAATCTTACTTATTTTATAACGATTCAAAACCTTAACAAACAATACGAAAATTAAATAATTTTCCTGTTTAAGTTCAATTTTAAAATCCATTATATTAAAGATAAAAAAAACATCCAGGCGGATATTTTAAATCGAAAAAGAAATTATGATATTAAAGTTCCCAAACGACGTATACAGATATTACAACTTACAAAAAAAATATTTTATAATTATATAAGATACTAAAAAAACCTACCCTTAAACTTTTGGCTTAATTCAAAAGTTTTTACAATTCCGATAAGCAAAAAAAAGTTAAACAGTTAAAAGGACGATTTAAAAATTAATTACTGTATTACGGGAAAGTTTATATCCTATAAAAACGATAAAAACAGTTTGTTAAAGAATTTTACGAAAACCCGCTATATAAATATCAAAAGATTTTCAAAATAACCAAACAACTTTAGGAAAAATATAACTTTCCAGAATTTAAAAGAACCGTCAAACAAGTAGTTAATAATTACAACGTTTGTAACAAGGCCAAAGCAGCTTGCCATAAACTATATAAACTGTTACAACCTACCGAAATTCCGGATAAAACATAAAATACCATAACTTAAAACTTTATCACCGGCTTACCCCTATCCAAGAACCCCGTTACCGGAATCCAATATAACGGAATATAGGTAATCGTCGACAAACTCATTAAGTATAAATACTTCCTTCCCTTTAAAGGAAATACGATAACAAAATAGTTAACTTACGTATTCGTAAAACATTATTTCGATAAATATAAAATCCTAAAAAGAATCGTTTTAAATAAAAACAAGCTGTTTACTTCCAAATTTGGTACCAGTTTCTTTAAATAAATTGGCGCCAAATTTAAATTCTCCATAACGTACTACCCCCAAACCGATAAATAAACAAAACGATTAAATTAAACCCTAAAATAATACTTAAAAAATTATGTTAACTACCAGCAAAATAACTGGGTAAAACTGTTCCTATTGGCATAAATAGCCTATAACATATCCATCAACGAGGATATAGGTATTTCTTTTTATACGGCCGTATACGGACGAAATGCAAAAACTTAACGACCAAAGTAATTACTTGGTAAAATTCCGAAAATTACCTTAATAACTCCTAAAGCAAAAACAGTAGCATTTAAAATCAAAATTATTTAAATTCGTTTTAAAATTAAGCTACAGTTTTTCTAATAACGAATAACTTAATATTACAACAAAAAAAGAATTAAAGGATTAATTTTATCAAAAAGAAATAAAGTTTACCTATTACGCCAAAAACAAAACGCAACCTCGAATATTTTACAAATTAAAACTAAAAAACCTAATAACAAACTTAATTTTAAAAAACTCGGTCCGTTTAAAATTAACGAAATCATTTCCAGGACCAACTATCGATTGTCGTTACCCAAAATAATAAAAATACACCTTATTTTCCATATTTCCCTGCTAAAACTAGCACCTAATAACGCCCCGCTAAAAACAAACTTAGAAATCGAGGAAAATACCGACGAGTACGAAGTCGAAAAAATACTGGATTCAAAAATGGTCAATAACAAGGTCCAGTACCTAGTTAAATAAAAAAACTACCCACCCGAAAACAACACTTGGAAACCCCTTAAGCACCTAACGAATACGAAAAACCTGGTTAAAACGTTTCACCGCCAGAATCCTAACCGACCGTCTCTAACGCGGCCAAGGTCGTAGGCGACAACGGTCCGACCCCCAAATCCAAACCTTCGGCGCTCCAATCGTAAAAAGCGGATAACTCCGTTAAAGCATTAATCTTAAAGGCAAAACGTACTTGCTCCTTTTCCATACGACGCTATTCCTTTTCTTTTTTCTTCCGTTTTTCCAACTAATCCAACTTTAATCCTTCCTTTAACATTTTTAAAGCTTTCTTTTTAAAAAGGTTTTGCTAAAAACGCAAACGTTTCAATTTTCCAATAAACTTTTTTAACTTTTTACTTTGTTAACGCCGCAGTTTAGCTAAACGTTTTTTTATAACCTTTTGTTCCCTTTTCGCAAACTTCTGGTATTCCAAAAAACTATCTTCGGTTTCGCGTTATTCCTGCAAAAAACGTTCTTGTATCTCGTTTACCTTTTTTAAGGAATTTATAATTAAAACGTTGCAAAATGGACGCTGTCGACGGGTGCAGCAATTACAATTCGAGTATTTTGGAATAAAGAAATAATTTGTTTCGCTAAGACGAATATAATTAAAACAAGGAAAAGCTTTTATTCCAAATTTTTCGATTAAATCTGTACGGACGTCGCGAAAATCGCGTTAATTTAACCGAAGTTTTCGTTTTTCTTTCTGAATGCGACCTATTATAATAAAATTAACTGAAAAGCTATAAAACCCTTTTTTAAGTAAAGTGGCTACTTACGGCTTTTTATCTTTGGGACAAAGATCTTTAAAAAGGGGAAATAATGTTATAGGAACGAAGGTTCCTGTCCAAAAAGACCGACCCTGGACGTTTAATAAAAACCTATTACGGAGGAACTCCGGATGGAAAACGTTTGGCGTTATAACTTAATTTGATGGATTTAAATAATTTGGTCTTTAAATCACTTAAATTACATAAATCCACGATATATTTACTAAAGATGAAAGGATATATAATGAATAAATCCTTATATAACTAGCACCTACTTAATTTCGCTCCTTAGCTATTAATCTAAGCCTTTAATCAAAGGCATCGTTTTCCGATTAAGGGAAAAGTCCGCAAATCTCTTTAACGAACAGACCATTAAATTATTCTTCGCATTATTGTTACCTGCAAATCAAGACCCTATTTCGGATACTGCTTATACCTCCAGGTGGATGTATAACAGGTTCGTTACATAAAGAAAAGCAAAAAAAGGTACAATAATTAAATAAACAACCTGAAAACCAGTCGCTGTACCATAGCAAAATCTATATCTCTCGAAAATAACAAAAGTAATTCGTTAAAGAATTTTACAAAAATCCGTTATATAAATATTAAAATATCTTTAAAACTACTAAACGATTACAGGAAAAATACGACTTTCTAAAACTTTGACAAATTGTTAAATAAGTAATTAAAGATTATAACGTTTATAATAAGGCAAAAGCAGCCCGATATAAAGCTTCTAAACTTTCATAACCTACAGATATTCCAAAAAAAGCTTAAAACATTATTACTTGGAATTTTATAACCGGTTTACCCCTATCAAAAACCCCGTTATTAAAGTTTAATACGATGGAATATAATAATCGTTAATAAACTTACTAAATATAAATACTTTTTACCTTTTATAAAAAAAATACAACGGCAAAATAATTGGCTTACGCTTTCATCTAATATTACTTTAACAAACATGGAATACCAGAAAAAATTATCTTAAATAAAAATAAACTTTTTATATCAAAATTTGATACTAACTTTTTTAAGCAAATAAACGCCAAACTCGAATTTTCTACAATATATTACCTATAAACAAATAAACAAATAAAACATTTAAATCAAATATTAAAGCAATACTTAAAAAATGACATTAATTACCAGTAAGATAATTAAATTAAACTTTTTCCATTAGGTTAAATAACGTATCGTACATCTATTAACGAAAACGTAAGTATTTTTCCCTATACAGCGGTATATAATTACCAAGCAAAAACGCAACGGCTAAAATAACTACTAAACGAAGTTCTAAAATTAATCGAGAAAACTTTTCGAACAAAAACAGTGGCAACTAAAATCCAGATAATACAAATCCGCTTACAAAATAAATTACGATTCCTCCATTAAAAAATAACTTAATATTACAATAAAAAAATTCAAAGATTAATTCTGTCGAAAAAAAAAACAAGATTTACTTATTACGCTAAAAACAAAACGCGATTTCGAATATTTCTCAAATCAGAACAAAAAAACCCTGTAACAAGCTCGATTTCAAAAAGCGTGATCCGTTCAAAATTGATAAAATTATTTTCAAAACTAATTACCGACTGTTACTACCTAAAACGATAAAAATATACCCTGTTTTTCATATTTCTTTGCTTAAACCAGTACCCAAAAACGCCCCTCTAAAAACCAGTCTGGAAATCGAAAAAAAAAACGACGATAAGTACGAAATTAAACAAGTACTAGACTCCAAGGTAATTAAAAACAAGGTCCATATTTAATTAAATAAAAGGACTACCTACACGAAAAAAACACTTAAAAATCTCTTAAGCACTTAACGAACGCGAAAAACTTGGTTAAAATGTTTTACCGCCAAAATCCTAACCGACCGTCTCTAACGCGGCCAATGTCGTAAAAAATAACGGCCTAATACTCAAATGTAGCTCTTCGGCGTTCCAATCGAAAAAAAGCGATACCTCCGTCATAGCATTAATCTCGGAAACAAACCGAGCTTATTCTGCTTTTATACGACGTTATTCTTCTTCCGCTTTCTTTCTCTTTTTTATTAATTTAATCCTAAACCTTTTTTTAACATTTTTAAAGTTCTTTTCTTAAAAAGGTCTTATTAAAAACATAAACGCTTTAATCTCCCAATAACTTCCCTCGTTTTTCTTTTCGCCGCCTCCTAATAAGCCTAAAATTTATCTTCAAAATCTCGTTACTCTTTTCCTAAACGCGACCGCACTTCATCTACCTTTTTCAACAAGTTCATAATTAAAACATTACAAAAAAAAAAAAAAAAAAAAAATGCTGGCGACGAATACAGCGGCTGCAACTTAAAAATTCGACGGTAAAGGAATAACCGGTTCCCTTAAAACGAACGCAGTTAAAATATAAAAATCCTTCCGTACCAAAGTTTTCAATTAAATCGGCACGGTTATCCCTGGAATTTCGCTAACCCAAACGAAAGTTTCTTTTCTATTTCTGCGCGCAATCTAGGATATTATAAAAATTAGCTAAAAAGGTACAAAAGTCAAACTCTGGAAGATTTCCTACCGTTTTATCTTTAAAACAAAGATCTTAAAAAAGGGGAAACAATATTATGAATCAAAACCTGCTCTCTCTATCTGGGTAAGAACACCCTACGATTAAACTTCGAATACAGGTATCTTGGCATTTTAATGTAATCTGGAGAATCTGATAAATCTAAACCAAATTGTACAAATCCAGCAGATCTACAACATACTTATAAAAAACTAAAGAATATATAATGGATGGGTTTCTCCTGTAAATAACACCCACTTAATTTCGCTCCTTAGCTATCAATCTAAGTCTTTAATCAAAGGCAACGTTTTTCAATTAAAGAAAAAGTCTGCAAATCTCTTTAACGAACAAACTACTAAATCATTTTTCGCCCTGTTGTTACCTGCAAATCAAGAACCCCTTTCGGATACTAACTACACTTCTAGATAGTTATGTGACAGGTTCGTTACACTTTACCATCGAAAATGCCGAAGGTTAAATATTCAGCTATAATAATAGGTAAGTCCGATGTGAAATTAATTACTTTAAAACTTTTATCGAAAAAAGAAAACAGACTATTAATTTCGGCATTATCTTTGTCGAAAATTACGACTTAATCCTAGGTTTGCTATGGCTAGATAACATAACCCGCTATTAACTAGAAGATTCGCGAATTAGATTACGATTTAATTTCCAGTAATAAGCAAGACGACGAACGATTTTAACATTCGATCAGTGAGTTCGACGAGTGCAGGTATAAAAAAAGGCAGAAATTTTACTACTTAAAGCAATACGACATATTAAGAAAAAAAGGCATAACCGAAAAATACAACGAATTATTGCTAACCTTAAAGCAAAATTTAAGTAAATACTAGGTCGAATAAGTTCAAGCCTTATTTTTCAGGCTGAGCTAAATATATAGAAAATTATCACACGATGTAATTTGTACAATAGATATTATACCCAGTATCTTCGAATACGATAACTGATTCACGGTTTTTACAGTCAGAATAAATTAATACCTCAATCCTATAAAGCTTTACTTTGAAGCCGACTGCTGGACCCCCGTAAGCACGCAATTTCTCGACTGATGTCAGCTTGGTAGGCTTATATGCGTAGTTACCGATAAGCTTCGACCCTGATAAACCTTATACCTGCTGGCTCTACAGTTTGGCAAGGTCAATATAACTCAAAAGATGTTAAACTTTACGCGGTAAACCTTAAGGATAAACCTTGAAAGCAAACCTTAAAGACAAATCTTAACGGTAAACCTTAAGGATAAACCTTAAAGGCAAACCTTAAAGGCAAATCTTAACGGTAAATATTAAGGATTATGTGGTACTTCAAGCGCTATTAGCTTGGCAGACCTACATATGTAACTAGCTATGCTTAGCAGGCCTATATATAGCTAGTTTGCTCGCCGTATTCTGTATTCTAGTTCTAGTTCTGTACTCTTCATCATATCTTATTATTTACCTCTTAAGAGTAAACCTTAACTGCGCTATACTGCGCATAAAAGGCTAACATCTTTCCGAGCCCTCGCCAGTCTTACGACTAGGAATGTTAGATGTTAGCCAGGAAAAAGACTAAAAACTTTAACCTCGATCGTTCCACAGCTTCTCGAATTACCTAAAATAACATATCATAAAAGTCTGAATATGCGATACCGGTAATTCGGAGCCGCAGGATTTCTATAAAAACCGTCTTATTAACGGTACACAATTTCTACCAAATTAAAGGACGAGCTAAGATTATCGACACTACTGTCGACCTAAAAAATCTTTCCTAAAACGATCGATTTCAGCTTTTAATTTTCGAATACGACTTAATTCGAGAAACTAACGGTAATCGATCTTTGCAAAAGTATATGCCGAAAAATATAACGACTATAACGGAACTATTAGCGAAACTGGAAGGGGAAGATAGCAACCGGCTTAACAACTTCGAAGTTTAGATTTTGGAACGATGTATGCTGAAAAACTACGAGCGATGGTTTGCTCGGCTGCTCCAGATTGCGAAAACCGTCCAGAGTTTCGATAAGAACCGACGTAGATAGGAGCGAGACAAGGCAATCTAAAGTCGCCTTGGAGTAAAACGCCTGCGAAAGGGATGGGTTTAGTAAAGCCTAGGAATTAAGGTAGCAATCTATCATTTTATCCAATTTTATCTACACGGTCACGTTTCCTCTAGGGAGAAAATTTAGGTAAAAAAATGATAATTTAGAACGATCGCCTGAAAAACTTTTAAAATAAATAGTTAAAGTACCTTTATAGTACTATAAATAGAACAAGTTACTTAGCAAGAATTTTGATACTAAATTACTAAAGCATAACAAATAAAACTATAAAATAATACTGAAAGATAGTAAAAATACTGCCATTTATCTGATATATAATCTAAACCATGTAGAATTATATGTATTCCGCGATTACCTTAAAAATAAGCTTCGAAAAGGATGGATACGATGTTTTAAGTTACTAGCTGGTTATCTTATATTCTTTCTAATTAGAAAAAGGGGAAAGTTTTAATTCGTAATAGATTATCGACAACTTAACGATATTACCGTTAAGGACAGAGCGCTATTACTATTGATTACTAAAATAAAAAGCCGCTTGCACGGAACCAAATAGTTTATAGCTATTGATTTTCGAAATAGCTATAATACAATTCGAATTAAAAAAGAACACGAATAAAAAACAACCTTTAAAATGAAAAATGGCTTGTACGAATACCTATTTACTCTTATAAGACTAACTAACGCCTTAGTAACTTTCTAACGCATAATAAACCATATATTAAAAAAAACACCTAGATGTTTTTTTTATCTACTACCTCGACGACATTCTTATTTACTTTGAAACCGAAAAAACAATACGAAATATACGTTTATTAAATCTTATAAACGTTACAGGACACTAAATATCTGATTAACATTAAAAAAACCCCAATTTTATAAATAATAAGTTAAATTTTTAAAATATATTATTACGCTAGAATAAATCTGTATAAATTTTAAAAAGTTATTAGCAGTTAAAAACTGGGTACGACTTATTAATATTAAGAAAATATAAGCCTTTTTAAATTTGCTAATTATTATCGACGATTTATATACAATTTTAATAAAATAACCAAACTATTAACAAGAATTATTAAGAAAATTAAATAATTTAAATGGATTCCAAAAAAAGAAATAATTTTTTAACAAATCAAAAACGCTTTTACCAGCAAACCAGTACTGATTATATACGACCTAAAACGATTTGTAAAACTAGAAACCGAGGTTTCGAATTATACCTTAATATTTATAGTAAAATATCAAAACGATTAAGAAAAACTTTACCTTATTACGTTTTATTCCTATAGGCTATATAAAGCTGAACTAAATTACACCATTTACGAAAAGAAATTTCTAATTATTGTTAGTACTTTTAAGGAATTTAAATATTACCTTAAGGGCAATATGTACTAAATTAAAATATATACAGATTACAAAAATATTACATAATTCTTTACGACACGAGAACTTGTCGGAAGCTAGTTGCATTATGTAGAAAGCCTTTTTGAATTTAATTACGTTATTATTTATTATTCTTCCTAGAAAAGACGTAACCGTGTAGACACAATTAGATAAAATGATAGATTGCTACCTCAATTCCTAGGCTTCACTAAACTCATCCCTTTCGCAGGCGTCTTACTCCAAGGCGACTTCAGACTACCTTGTCCCGCTTTTATCTACGTCGATTCTTGTCGAAATTCTAGACGGTCTTTGCAATCCGGAGCAGCCGGGCAAACTATCGCTCGTAGTTTTCCGTATACCGTTCCAAAATCTGAACGTCGAAATTATTAAGCGGGTTACTGTCTTCCCCTTCCAGTTTCGCCAATAGTTCCGTTATAATCGTTATATTTTTCGGTATATAATTTTGCAAAGATCGATTACCGTCACTTTTTCGAATTAAATCGTATCCGAAAATTCAAAACCGGAATCGATTTTCTTAGGAAAACTTTTATTAGGTCGATAATAATGTCGACAGTTTTAGCTCGTCCGAGAATTTAGTAAAAATTGTGTATCGTTAATAAAATGATTTCTGTAGAAATTCTGCGGTTCCGAATTACCGGTATCGCATATTCGGACTTGCGCGGTATGTTATCTTAGGTAATTCGAAAAACTATAAGAACGATCGAAATTAACGAAAGCTTAAAAAGATGCCAACCTTTTATATGCAGTTAAAGTTTATTGTTAAGGTTTGCCTTTAAGGTTTATTTTTAAAATTTATCCTTAAGGCTTATCTTTAAGGTTTATTTTTAAAGTTTATTTTTAAGGTTTATCGTTAAGGTTTGCCGTTAAGGTTTATCTTTAAGGTTTATTATATAAAGCTTAATATTTCCTAAGTTATATTATTTAACTCTGCCGAACCAGCTAGCGGGCATAAGGTTTATCAGGATCGAAGCTTATCAGCAACTACGTATCAGTCGGCTTCAAAGTAAGGCTTTATGGGACTAAGGTATTAATTTATCCTAACCGTAAAAACTATTAATCAGTTATCGTGTTCGAAGATACTGGGTATAGTATTTATCGTGCAAATTACATCGTGTAATAATTTTCTGTGTATTTGGCTTAGCCTGGAAAATAAGCCTTGAACCTATTCGACCTTACATTATTTATTATAAAAGATTAGAAAATTGTTATGACCAAACAAGCTTGGCCTATTGGCAGATAGTCGGAGGTTGTGTGGATTACCTCCGATGCAAAATCTTAGGTTACGTGACGTAGATCCGAATAGATTTACGGATCCAAACGGATCAGTGTAGTATAGATCCGAATGGATTCTCGGATCCATAAGGATTACAGCAAATAGATCCGAATAGATTCTCGGATCCAAGGGGATCTCGTTTAAGATATATACGTTCATTATTTCCCATAGTTTAAATAGCACTAGCTTGCAATTATAACTTGGTTACCTAAATTTATATCTGCTATTACCAAACGTAATTATCGCCTTATTACTTAAATTTTTACGATACTACTGTTAACATAAACCGTACGACTAGGTTTAATAATTGGTTAATCCCATAACCGTTATACGTTGCAAGCTTTTGTTCAGTAGTACCGTTAAACTTTAAGCAATATTCAACATTATTAAGATATCGACTAATACCGAAGCCACCGTTCTTACCCTTACCTAGCAGCTGCAAAAACGCGTCCAGCAGCTTAAGGCCTATATCTAACAGCTTATTACTTAAGTTACCGCCGCCCCAGTCGATTCGGTATTAGCAGCCGTTACTCCAAAACTTAAAGTTAAAAAACCCGAACCCTACGATAGCACAGGAAGCGTTCAGGGCTTCCTAACCCAGGCCAAAGTATACCTACGATTAAAAAGGATCGAAGGTAATGCCGATAAAATCCTTATTATGGTAAAATTCCTTAAAAGGGACGCTTTAAATTGGTTCGAACTTACGTTACGCGATTACCTGAAAAATGCAGAAAATAACCAAAAAACGGCTACCAAAAAGATTTTCGAAAGTTACGTTAATTTCGAACAAAAACTTAAGGATAACTTTAACAACCCGAACGTAGAACGAAAGGCTATATAAAACATTTTACAGCTTTAATAAAAGGAACCAGCTTTTAAATATGCCGTCGAATTCAGGAACCTTATATCCAAAGCAGGATAGGTTAACGACGAAGACGATATCCTGGTCGACGTTTTCTATAAAAGATTAAAAAACGATATTAAGGACGAAATCATTAAAATCGAACGACTTAACGTATTTAATAAATATATCGTTAAAGTTATAAAGATCGGCAATCGACAGTTTAAACAACGACAAGAACGACGAAAATAATTTGCCTTATGGTCTAAATTTTAAGGAACTAATTAAGGTCGAAAGCGCCTTACGTTTTCCACCTTTTATAAAACTTAACCAGGACCTATAAAATTAAGGGCTATCCAGTCGAAAGAAAAGTTCCTTATCTGTTATAACTACGGTAAACCCGGACATATTGCGCGAAAATGCAAAAGCTCGAAAAAGGTATATTAGGTTTTAATTCCTAAAAACCAGCATAAGAAGAAATTTGGCGACCGAAAGACGATTAATATAATTTGCGCCAAAAATAACGACAACTCTTTACCTGAGATATAACAGGGAATAAAAAAAGCGAAAAAGCTAGCCTAAGTAAAAGCCAAAAGGGCAAAAAAAGTTAAAACTATTGAACCTACGGTTATCTAATAGTTACAGTTACAGAAGTACGAAGGATGGAAAAAGCTGAGCGACGATAAGCTACTTACCCGTGCACAGCAGAAACGGCAACAGAAAAATAATCAGTTAGTACTTAACGTATAGCTAAAGAAATACCGAGGATAGGACGAAAACCTATATCCAAAAGAACTCGATCGACATAGAAAGCTTTACGCGGTTAGCTGTCGACGACCACAGTACAAAATATACGAAGATAAAAAAGAATATATCGCGTAACGGATTATGCATATGTAGCGATAAAGCTTCGATTTTAAGAATCGAATTGGGAATGATCTTAAGGATTAAAGGTAGTATCGCTATATACGAAAAGCCGCAATAATGGAAAAGATCGACGAGCTGGCAGTAACTAAAAGCTGGCTAAAAGGAAAATATTACCCTACATATAAACCTTAATGCTATTACGAATAACGTTTCCCACCATTAAACGGCTTATACCATTAAACGGCTCAATTTTTTAACTATTCCAATCATTTAACTTCAATTGCTTATATCTCAATAACAACAATATGGAACGGCTTATTAAAAACGCGAAAATGAACCTAGCTGTTTAGGTTAAGCAACGAAACCCGAAACTTAATTATGCGAAACTTAGTTCTATATACGAAATGACCCAAACAACCTTAAGGGCCCGATATTACGGTAAACGCGCCTGAACCGATATTTTTCCTTCTAGACAGAGATTGACGCCGACCGAAGAAAAATCGATTGTCGACCGAATCCTCGACTTAGATACGCGAGCGTTTTCTATCCGGCTTTAACATGTTAAAGATATGGCCAATCTATTGCTTACCCAGCGTATTGCAAAACGCGTTAAAATTAATTGGGCGTCGAGATTTGTTAAACGGCAAAAAAAGCTTTAAACGCGTTTAAATCGGAAGATCGATTATTAACGGGTCCTATGCGAAAATCCAGAAACGTTTCGCAAATAGTTCGAGCTTGTTCGGGCTATAATCGCGAAATATAGCATTACAAAAAAGAATATTTACAACTTCGACGAGACTGGATGCTTAATGGGGCTTTTTATGGCAACGGGCATGATAATTACTAATACTGAAAAACGTAGAAAACCTAAATAAGCGCAATAAAAGAATAAAAAATGGGTTACAGTTATCTAAGCTGTTAATTCCCAAGGTTAGGCTATGCCGCCATTTATCATCATAACGGGGAAAAATTATCTTGGGTCCTGGTACCGCAATAACCCATTATCAGCAGCCGATTGGAAAATTGCATTAAGTAATAATAGTTGGACAACAAATAAATTAAGTTTCGAATAAATCCAGCATTTTGACAAACATATTCGGACGCGTACGAAAGGTTCGAAACGTTTCTTCATCCTCGACGGCCATAAAAGCTATCATTCGATAAAATTCGAAGAATACTGCGCTAATAACAACATTATTACGCTTTGTATACCCGCGCATTCTTCGCATCGGCTTTAACCTTTTAATGTATTTTGTTTTTCTGTTTTAAAACGCGCTTATTCGCGCTATATCGAAAACCTAATGCGACGCCATTATACCTATATTGCCAAAGAAGATTTTCTCGGCGGCTTTTACGACGCGTTCCAAGCTGCCATAACGTCCGATAATATCAAATCTGGATTTGCGAAAGCTAATCTTGTTCCATTCGATCCCAATAACGTTCTTTCCGAATTGGAAGTTCCTCTAGTTGTACCTACGCCAACCGTTTCCCCGTTAACCTCCGCCGGTTCCATTTATTCCCCGCCCGCGAAAACCCCTAAGAATATCAAGAAAATAACGCAACAAATACGTTATTTGTAAAAAAAGATTAAAAATTAACCGGGTAATTCGTTAATTAAAATAATTAAATCGTTTAATCTTTTAACTAAAAGTTACTTATTAATTCTGTACGAAAATGTTTTTCTGCAGGAAAAAGCTGCCCAATTACGCGAAACAAATTACATCTTAAGCAAACGTCGCAAGATTAAAAACAAACGTTTTCAAAAAGAATAATACTTACTATACAAAAGGGATAAGCTTTTTTGGCTCAAAAAGAAAGGGGTAATGAAAAAATGCAGCCAACAGCAGCTAAAGGGAGTCGTCGTAAAAGGGTTAAGACCAAGAAACGGAAGTATAGCGTCTGCGGCAAGCCCGGGCATAATGCGCGTACTTGTAACGAAGTTGTAGATACGTCTAGCGAAAAAGAATCAGATTGATTTAAATCAATGCGATATGTTGTTATTAAGTTATTTGAATTTGTTGTTGCGAGATGCCAAAAAATGAGCCGTTCAATGGTGTAAGCCGTTTAATAGTGGGAGACGTTAGTATAATTATTAAATACAAAAAGAATTAATCCAAAAAACAGTAAAAAAATACTGCCAGAAAATAATTACCGATTTACGGATCCAGCTAGCCTTTACGGAAGATTTAGAAAAACGATTAGCTATATAGGAAGAAATTCGCTTTTTTTCGAATTAAAGCTGGAAAGCTCCCAAACCAAAATATATTACCAGAAAAACGTTCCAGAACTAAGTGGAATACTTGACAATAACGCTACGCCGACAAGAGCAGCAGTTAAAATGGATCTAAAATAAAAACAAAAAACTTAAAAAAAGAATTCAGTAATTCGAAAACAGCCTAACAGATTTAAGCTACCTATAATAAGGCCTCAAGCTGGCAGAAATAAAGGTAAACAGTAACAAATCGATTAAAAGTTCGTTAATTTTTACGGTTTAGTTGCTGCTATTTCCGTTATTAAGTCGGTTTATAGCCGGCGAGAAATAACTGCTTATATCCGGCGTTTCCGTATCTTACGTTTTATTAGTTAACGGATATTTGCCCTTTTTTGCCAGTATAGTAATATAATTAACTGCTATCGATAAATTAATTACCTTTTTTTTGTAAATAGTTGCTGCCGTAATTTACGCGTCTGTAATAAGTTTTAACTTTATTAATATGCCGTTAACGTTATTATTATATATTTCCAATTATTTAAAGCGAAAAATATACGTTTCTTTAATATATTTCCGTTACGTTATAACCGCTAGGCAATTACGGTATTATACGACGTATTATACTTTGTAATTTCTATACTTAATTAATAATTTGTCCGTTTTCGCCGGATATTCTTTTTTACTTTATTTATATGTTACTTTTCCGTAATAACCGTACCGCGTTTTTTTTCGTAATATCGCATAATATGCTCGTATTTATAATACTTAAAATATTACTTAATTATTACCTTTTTCGAATAAGGTTCGTAATTAAATATTTACGCCTTTTAAATTATTTCGTTATTATAAAACCGCTTCGCCGTATCGATATCGCTTATCTTTATTATCAATATTACGTATTTCGCATTTTTATTTTTTAATAATAAAAAGCGGATTTTTTCGATATTCGGCATATTATATTATTTTAATTTTTATAGCAATTATTTCGGTACGGCGTAAACGTTACGTAACGCGTTATAAAGTATATTTTTAACTACGACGGTATATTCGCGGTTATTTTGTTACGTTTCTTATTTGAATACGGCGTTTACTTAATTATTATCCGTTTTATACTTCGATACGGTTTATGCAAAAATTAATATTATATTTCTATTACGTAAACGATACGTTGTTATTATTTTATCGTATTTTATTACCCTGTTAATTATTTATATTATTTTTACCGCCGTACGTAACGTAATATCCAGCTTAAAATTTTTTATTTTTATTATAATTTTCCTGTTATGCAAGGTCGAATGGGTTCAAGCCTTATTTTCCAGGCTGAGCCAAATACACAGAAAATCATTTTACGATGTAATTTGCACGATAGATACTATACCTAGTACCTCCGAACACGATGACTGATTAATGGTTTTCACGATTAGGATAAATTGATACCTTAGTCCTATAAAGCCTTACTTTGAAGCCGAATGCGTAGTTGCCGATAAGCTTCGACCCTAATAAACCTTATGCCCGCTGGCTTTACGGTTCGGCAGGGTTAAACAATATAATTCAGAAGATGTTAAGCTTTACGCGGTAAACCTTAAAGATAAACCTTAACGGTAAACTTTAAAAATAAACCTTAAAGACAAACCTTAAAGGTAAACCTTAACGGTAAATCTTAAGAATAAACCTTAAAAATAAACCTTAACGGTAAATCTTAAGGATAAACCTTAAAAGTAAACCTTAATGGTAAACCTTAACTGCGCCGTACTGCGTATAAAAGGTTGGCATTTTTCCGAACTTTCGCCAGTTTCGGTCGTTCCTACGCCTTTTCGAATTACCTAAGACAGTATGCCGCGCAAGTCCGAATATACGATACCGGTAATCCGTAACCGCAGGATTTCTACAGAAACTGTCGTATTAACGGTATATAATTCGCACAAAATTACCGGACGGGTTAAAACCATCGATACCACTATCGATCCCAAAAATCTTTCCCGAAGTAATCGATTTCGGTTGTTAATTTTCGGATACGATTTAATTCGCGAAAATAACGGGAATCGATCTTTACAAAAATATATAGCGGAAAGTATAACGATCATAAGCGGAGTATTGGTGAAACTGGAAGGGGAATTGGAAAGGGAAGGCGGTAACCGGCTTAACAACTTCGAAGTTCAGATTTTGGAACGATGTATGGAAGACTACGAGCGATAGCTTGCCCGGCTGCTCCGGATTGCGAAGACCGTCCAGAATTTCGACAAGAATCGACGCGGATAAGAGCGGGACAAGGCAGTTTACGAGAGGGATGGGTTTGGTGAAGCCTAGGAATTAAGGTAATAATCTATCATTTTATCCAATTTTGTCTTTAGGGAGAAATTTTCCTGTTATAACGGGCTAAAATTATTAGCCGTAATTTTTACGCGCTAGCATTATTATTATTATACGTATTCGTAATAATTACGGCAACTTACGATTTCGTATTCGTCGTTACCTATACGTGTATAATACGGTTTTTAATAATTTTTTCGATTTTGTTAATAGTTTGCTTTAAATCTTTTACGATCGCAAACGTTTCGTTATTACTGCTCGATCGGTTCGTATTTAATACGTTTACCGCTTTTATAATTTTATTAATTACAACCATAACTTCCGCTATTTTTTTCGGAATAATTAAATTAATCAATTATCTTTTTAAGTCGATGATTACCCTTTCCATTTCGCCATCAACTTTCCCGACGCGGAAAGGCGTCGGATTCGCTGCGGTTATGTTCGCACCCGCGTTAAGGTAGTAACGGCTTTAGAACAGCCCAGCGGTTCCTCCATCCACCACCATCGGGCATTTCTCAAAAACCGGCTGCACCATCGCTGCGTATACGATACGACGACGCGTCTAGGGCAAGCCGAGTCCGAGATTCCAAGTTTTCTAATTAGATTTGATAGAATTTGCAAGATGGTAAAGTTATTCGATAAAAGTCCTAACCTTTATTTTACTCCCTAATCAGATAGTTACGTTATGTTAAAAGCCTTTTTAAATTCGATTACGTTATTATTTATCGCAAAAGATTAGAAAATGGCAGAGTAGACGTATTTAGCAGACGATCTAACCTGAAAGAACTTAAAGTTAAGATATAGCAGATAATTTTCGATACTATATCCGAAGGATATTTAAAACAACGACGAATTGCTACGATACGAGCAATATTATCCCACATACATTAACGCATCCGATAATATAATGCTAGTTAGCTAGCAGAATAGTAAACGGACAAAATAGAAGTACTCGAAGAATTGTAAAAGAACTTGATATAGGATATATACGAATACCCGGTATATGGATATCTAAGGGTCTATAAAACTTCGAACGTTTACAGCGAACATATTACTTTCTTAAAATAAAAACTACAGTATAAAAGGTAATACGACAATGCGATATTTGCGTTAAAGCAAAGGCACGGCAATATAAACCTTACGGAGAATTATAACCTTTACTAATCGCTTAGCGACTAACGTACCACACAAGCGAGCTGTACACACAAGCGAGCTGTACACTTTTTGGGCACGATCAACAATATACTCAATTTACTCCACCACAACACCTCAAATCAAGCCAAATCAATCGAATACTTCTTTGCTAACTGTATCTCCAGCTTCTTTCCAAGTGTGCATATTATATCAAGGCTTGTTGCGGACGCCACGTTGCCATTCCTGCCTCCCAACCCGCCCGCGACCGACCAGCTCCTAACGCGTCCAGCCAATATTACCCCCATTTCGCAAGAACCGAAGCCGACCGACGAGAAAGCGATTATTAACCGAATTCTTAACCCATATACGCGAGCATTTCCTGTCCGGCTTCGATCGTTGAAGATATACGTTGGAAAATACGTCGAGGGACGTGTTGTGGACGTGTTATGAATGCGTTGAGGGGCATGTTGGGTGGCCCGTACGGGGCGTCTCGGGCGGGTTTCGCGGGGCGTCTCGCGGGGCGTATGGCAAGGCGTGTCGAGCTTGATTCCGCAACAACTCGAGACCTACGCAATTATACAATTAAAACAAACGTTTCCCAGAAAGATAAATACTTGTTATATAGGATGAACAAGGTTTTTTAGCCAGCAGAAAAGTTGTGGCAAAGAATTGCTGCTAATAGCTGTTGAAGTTGGTCGGTTGCGGGCGGGTTAGCAGGAAGGAATAGTGATATGGCGTCCGCAACAAGCTTTGATATAATGCGTGCACTTGTTTAGAAGCTGTAGATACGGTCTGCGAAAGGGAATACAATTGCTTGGAATCAATTTGATATGTTGTGGTTGAATAAATTAAGTATGTTGTTGATTGTGCCAAAAAAGTGTACAGCTCGCTTATGTGTACAGCTCGCTTGTGTGGCACGTTATGGGATTTAATTGTATTAATTTTATTACGAAACTTTCTTTATTAAAGGATCTAGTTATAGAAATACATTACGATAGTATCTTTGTAATAGTTAACCGATTCACGAAATTTCTTATTTTTTACCTTATAATAACCATACCGATGTAAAATAATTTACATATATTTTCTTTAGATATATTTTCGACACCTACGGACTTTTAACGGAAATTGTTTTAAATAAAGGTATTACCTTTATTTCGAAATTTTAGTAAGGACTGATAGCTTAATTAGACTAAATCACAAATTGTCCAGCGCATTTAGATTCCAAACGGACAGACAAACGAAAAAAACTAACTAAACGTTAGAAACGTATTTACGATGTTATGTTAATTACGAACAGAACAATTGGATTAAGAAGTTACTGGTTGCATAGTTAGCCTATAATATTAGCTACTACGAAAGTATTAAAACGACGATAGCAACTGCTAATTTTAGTTTTATATTTAAAGTTTACCGAGATTTATATAAAGATGGACCAGCTAACGTCAAAATAATTCTTACGTTAAAACAGCTAAAATAGCTGTACGCAGAAATAAGAACGGAGCCTAAGTTCATATACAACCAGATAAGCAAATATTACAACTAAAAAAGTTTAAAGGGACCAATTCTTTTAGAGGGAGAGATAGTTTATCTAGCCACCAAAAATATCCAAACTAAAAGGCAAACGAAAAACATCCAAACCAAAAGCCTAAACAAAAAACTTGATTACAAATATAACGGTCTATATAAAATCGCTAAGAAAATCTTAGAAAACAACTATAAATTGGAGTTACTGCTGAAAATCAAGCTCTATCCAATCTTTTATATTTCTTTATTAAAGTCAGCAGCTATTACAATCAAAATCAATACGGGACAAAACGAAGAAGTAATAAAATATGCACTAGTTTACGAGGCAGAAAAGATACTGGACGTACGCAAAAAAGAAGAACTTACCCAGTACTTAATTAAATAAAAGAATTACCCAGACTACGAAAACACTTCGGAACACGCGAAAAATCTTACGAACGTCTAGCGCCTTTCAAAGAACTTTTACCAATAACGTCGGAAATGCCGGGATTAAAAATATTCTAATTTATATTACTAAGAGATGGCCAGTTAATAGGTATAGTAGTTTACGCTAACGTAATCTCGGCTTTTAATTGCTATTAGTCTCGCTTTAAACGTTCGAACTTTTTATCGCCTCCGTACCTTAAATATTTTTAGGCAATATTTTAAAATTACGCTTTTATAATAATTTTTTTAATCTAGTACCCGGGATAAACGGGTAAATAATTCGTTAAAATATTATTACATTTCGATAAAACGACGTTAATACTTATTAAAACGCTTTTAAACTATAAATAACTCCTTTTTAGCAAACCGTTCTTAAAGTTCCAACCGATTTTCCTTATTTACTAACCTTTAATACTCCGATTCGAAAGAACTAAAAAAGTCGCAAAAACCACCGTGCTCGGTATAACGCGTATATTTTCCGAAGCTAAGATAAACTTTATAAGTTTTGTTTTTAAACTTGTAGCAAAAATAAAACATATCAGATAATATATCGAAACTAAAACAATCGATTCGTTTCGACAGAACCAAAACGTTCTTACGCTTACGGGATCTTTATTTTTCGAGACGACCAAATATAACGGTTAAATAATAAATATTAATACATAAGAAGGGAAATTATTTACCAAACAAATACGACAAATAAATTATTTTTTAAAAACAAAGATCTTAAAAAAAGGAAGATTGTATTATAACTAAAAAGCTTGGCTAATTAGTAGACGGTCGGAAAATATAAGAAAGGTTTACGACGTAAGTCTTGGGTTATGTAATTAGCTCAAACCAGCTTAATATGTTTAATTAGATCGATAAAAGCGTAATACTTTAAGCCGGTTAAGCGAGAACAATACTTCAAAATAATTCAAAAAGCTTAAAGGGAATTACTTATTATAATCAGGTTTAAGCCAACTTAAGCTCGTTAAACCAAAAGTGAGATATATACGCGCATTATTTCCATAGTTTAAATAACATCAGCTTGCAATACAACTTGGTTACCTAGATTTATATCTGCTGTTACTAAACGTAACTATCACTTTATTATTCAAATTTCCACAATACCACTGCTAACATAAACCGTAAGACTTAGGTTTAATAGTTGGTTAAGCTCATAACCGTCACAGTTACGTATAACGTCTCACATAAGCGAGCTGGCCACACAAGCGAGCTGGCCAGATTTTGGGGCTCCGCAACAACACATTCAAATTACTCAACTACAACACATCAAATCAAGCCAAATCAATCGAATACTTCTTTGCTAACTGTATTTCCAGCTTTTTTCCAAGTGTGCACATTATATCAAGGCTTGTTGCGGACGCCATATTGCCATTCCTTCTTCCCAACCCGCCCGCAACTGACCAGCCCTTAACGTATCCAAGTTAATATTACCCTCATTTCGCAAGAACCGAAGCCGACCGACGAAAAAGCGATTAGTAACCAAATTCTTCACCTATATACGCGAGCATTTCCTGTCCGGCTTTAATACGTTGAAGATATACGGCGGAGAACGTGTTATAGAACGCGTTAGAATCGCGTTGGAGGGCATGTTGGAGGGTCCGTGCAGGGCGTCTCGCGGGGCGTATGGCGGGACGTATGGCAGGTCGTATCGGACTTGATTTTGCAATAACTCGAGATTTACGTAATTATACGATTAAAACAAACGTTTCCCAAAAAGAGGAATACTTGCTAAATAGGATAAATAAGTTCTTTTAGCTAGCAGAAAGGTTGTGGCAAAGAATTGCTGTTAACAGCTGCTAAAGTTGGTCGGTTGCGGGCGGGTTGGCAGAAAGGAATAGCAATATAGCGTCCGCAACAAGCCTTAATATAATGCGTGCACTTGTCCAGAAGCTATAGATACGATTAGCGAAAGAGAATACGATTGATTAGAATCAATTTGTGTCAGCTAGCCACTGCACCAAAAGATCATTTGCGATAAGCTTATTTAAGTGTTAAGTGCAGGTTCTTATCATGCTACTTATCTGACAATTTGAAGTGTTGTAGTTAAGTAATTTGAGTGTGTTATAGCGAGGTGCCAAAATCTGGCCAGCTCGCTTATGTGGGACGTTAATACAAATATAATAAACAAATTAATTTTTAAAGACAAAAACTTTAGAAAAAGAAAATCATGTTATAACTAAAAGGTCTAATTTATTATTAAACGGTCGAAAAGTATAAAATATACTTTCGAAAAAAGGTCTTAGGTTACGTAATCGCCTTAAGTATTTTAAGAAGCTTAACGTCTCAAGCTTTTTAAATCTGTAGTAGATTTAAAAGATATAACCGGTTTAAAAGTTTAAGTGACTTAAATATCTTAAGCCGAAAAGAGAATATATACGTTTATTATTTCTATAATTTAAATAGTACTAGCTTATAATAATAATTAATTATTTAAATTACTATTTGCTATTATTAAACGTAATAATTAGTACTTTATTACTTAGACTTTTACGATACCACTGCTAATATAAATCGTACGATTAGGTTTAATAGTTGGTTAAACCCGTAGCCGTTATAAAATAACTATAGCTTTAAAAGTATGCTATTTCTTTTTGAACCCGCCTGACAACTTGTAGACTTCGGTTAAGTTGCTTCGACCTCTGTATATATATATGCCATGTTCTGCGATTAGACCGCCAAACCATTGGACTTCACCCCTAACCACTGGTGTTATGGCCAAAGGCCTTGGTTCGATTGACAGACAGTCGGAGGTTGTAGAAGGCATCTCTAATGGGGCTCCAGGGTCACGTAACTGGCTCGATGGGCTTATAACGCCTGATTGGATAAAAGGGGACTTGGCGCTTCGAGCTAGTCGAGCCGGGATAATGGTTCGAAGTGACTCGATGGGCTCGAAGGGGGCTTTATTACCAAAAGGAAAATCGAGCCGGTTCGAACCGGTCGAGCCAAAAGAAGGATATATACGTTTATTATTCCTATAATTTAAATAATACCAGCTTGCAATAACAATTAGTTACTTAAATTTATATCTGCTATTATTAAACGTAATTATTACTTTATTATTTAAATTTTTACGATATTATTATTAACATAAACCGTACGATTAAGTTTAATAATTGGTTAAGTTTATAGCCGTTATACGTTATAAGCTTTTGTTTAGTAATACCGTTAAACTTTAAGCAATATTTAACATTGTTAAAATGTCGACCAGTACCGAAATTACCCTTTTTACCTTTACCCAGCAGTTATAAAAATACGTCCAGCAACTTAAGGTTTACGTTTAACAGCTTATTACTTAAGCTGCCGCCCTAATCGATTCGGTATTAACAGCCGTTATTCCAAAACTTAAAGTTAAGAAACCCGAATTTTACGATAATATAAAAAACGTTTAAAGCTTTTTAACCTAGGCTAAAATATATTTACGATTAAAAAAAATCGAAAGCAATACTGACAAAATCTTTATTATAGCAAAATTCTTTAAAAAAGACGCTTTAAACTAGTTTAAGCTTACATTATGTAATTACCTGGAAAATACGAAAAACGATCAGGAAACGGCTATTAAAAAGATTTTCGAAAGTTACGTTAACTTCGAATAAAAGCTTAAAAACAACTTTAACAACCCGGACGCAAAACGAAAAGCTGCATAAGATCTTTTACAGCTTAAAAAAAAACCGACTTTCAAATATGCCGTCGAATTTAGAAACCTTATATCCAAAGCAGGATAGGTCGACAACGAAAACGATACCCTGATCGACGTTTTTTACAAGGGATTAAAGGACGATGTTAAGAACAAAATTATGAAAATCGAACGATTTAACGTATTCGACAAATATATCGCTAAAGTTATAAAAATCGACAATCGACAGTTTGAACGACGACAAGAATAACGTAAACAATTCGCTTTACGGTCCAAGTTTTAAGAAGTTAATTAAGGTCGAAAGCGCTTTACGCCTTTTACTTTTTATAAAATTTAACTAGGGTTTATAAAATTAAGAGCTATTTAATCGAAAGAAAAGTCCCTTACCTGTTACAATTACGGTAAGCCCGAATATATTGCGCGAAGATGCAGAAGCCCGAAAAAGGTACATTAGGCTCCAATTCCTAAAAATCAGCATAAGAAGGAACCTGGCGACAAAAACGATTAATATAATCCGCGCCAAAAATAACGACAACCCTTTACCAAAGGTGCGATAAGGAATAAGAGAAGCAAAAAAGCTAACCTAAGCAGGAGCCAGAATAGCCAAAAAAGCTAAAACCATTGAACCTACTGTTACCCAGTGGCTATAAAAGCACGAAGAATGGAAAAAGCTAAGCGACGATAAGCTACTTACTCGCGTATAGCAAAAACAGCAGCAGAAAAATAATTAATTAATGCTTGATATATAGTTAAAGGAATACCGAGTATAGGACGAAAATCTGTGCCTAGGAAAACCCGATCAGCACGGAAAGTTCTATGCGGTTAGCTGTCGACGACCGCAGTACGAAGTACATGAAGACGAGAAAGAATATATCGTACGAAAAATTACGCGTATATAGCAATAAGGCTTCGATTTAAGAATCGAACTGGCAGCGATCTTAGGGACTAAAAGTGGTACCGCCATATATGCGAAATAGTAACGATGGAAGAAATCGACGAATTAACAGCCACTCCGAGCTGGCTAAAAGGTAAATACTGCCTTATATATAAGCCCCAGTGCTATTACGAATAGTGCAATCATTAAACGCAGGAAGAATTAATCCAAAAAACAATAGAAAAGTACTGCCAAAAAATGATTACCGATTTACGGATCCAGTTAGCTTTTACGAAAAACCTAAAAAAGCGATTAGTTATATAAAAGGAAATTCGCTTTTTTTAAGTTAAAGCTGGAAAACCTTAAAGCCAAAATATATTACTAAAAAAAGTTCCAAAACCAAGTAGAATATTTGATAGTAACGCTGCGCCGATAAAAGCAGCAATTATAATAGATCCAAGACGAAAATAAAAATTTAAAGAAAAATTTTACCAATTCGAAAACAGCCCAAAAGACCTAAACCACCTGTAATAAGGCCTTAAGCTGGCAAAAATAAACGTAAATAATAACACCTTAGGAAAGCTTTAAATACGATACGAACAGTACGAAAAAAACCTATAACGGTATAAGTACAAATCAAAAACAAACGATATACCGTATTTATGAACTACGGCGTAACAAAAGGCAGTTATATCGCTCCAAAAGTAATTAACAAGCTACAGCTATTATAAAAGGATAAGGAATACTTTTATAAAGTTAAAAACGCCGAAAGTTAAATATTTAATTACGACAACAGATAAGTCTAATACGAAATTAATTACCTTAAAACCTTTATCAAAAGAAAAAAATAAACCATTAATTGCGACGTTATCGCTATAAAGAACTTCGATTTAATTCTAAGTTTGTTATGATTAAAATAATATAACCCGGCTATTAATTGGAAGATTCGTAAAATAAATTACAATTTATTTTCTAACAATAAGTTAAATAACGAAAAATTTTAACATTCGATCGATAAGGTAAACAAATACAAATATAAAAAAACGGCAAAAACTTTACTACTAAAAGTAATACGATATACCCAAAAAAAAAGGCATAACCGAAAAATACGACGTATTATCGCTAACCTTAAAGCAAACTTTAAGCAAATAAATAACGATTTAAAACGACTGCCCGAAAAGCTATTAAAGTAAATAATTAAGGTATTTTTACAGTAGCATAAGTACGATAAATTATTCGGCAAGAAACTTAATACCAAATTGCTAAAATATAACGAATAAAATTACGAAATAATCCTTAAAAATAGTAAAAATACCGCCTTTTATTTAATTAATAACCTAAACTACGCGGAATTGCATACGTTACGCGATTACCTCGAAGATAAGCTTTGAAAAAAATGGATTCGATATTTTAAATTACCAGCTAGATACCTTATATTTTTCGTACCGAAAAAAGGGAGAAAGCTTCGATTAATGGTAGATTATCGACAACTTAACGACATTACCGTTCAGAACAGAACGCCGTTACAACTGATTACCGAAATAAAAGATCGCCTGTACGGAATAAAATAGTTTACAGTTATCGATTTTCGAAACGGCTATAACATAATTCGGATCAAGGAAAAGTACGAATAAAAAACAGCCTTTAGGACGAAACATAACTTATACGAATATCTAATTATTCCTATAAGACTAACCAACGTACCAGCGACCTTCCAACGAATAATAAACCATATGTTAAAAAAATATCTAGATATTTTTGTTGTTTGTTACCTCGACGATATTCTTATTTACTCGGAAACGGAAAAATAGTACGAAGAATATATTTATCAGGTTTTATAGGCGCTTTAAAACGCTAAACTTTTAGTTAATACCGAAAAAAAAAACATTTTTACCAGGAAAAAGTCGAATTTTTAAGACATATTATTACGTTAAAACGAATTCGTATAAACTTTAAAAAGTTATTAATAATAAAAAACTAAGTATAGCTTGTTAACGTTAAAAAAATACAAATATTTCTTAAATTCGCTGATTATTACCGACGATTTATACGCAATTTTAACAGGATAGCTATGCCATTAACGGAACTTATCAAAAAGGATAAATTATTTAAATGGATTCTAAAAAAAAAAGGAAATATTAGTTTTCTAATAAATCAAAACGCCCTTACCAATAAATTAGTATTAATTATGTACGATCTAAAACGACTAATTAAGCTAGAAACCGATATTTCGGATTATACTTTAAAAGCTATAGTTAAATATCGAAACGATTAGTTAAGGAAAACTTTACCCAATTACGTTTTATTCCTATAAATTATATAAAATAAAATTAAATTACTTTATTTACGATAAAAAAATTTTAACTATCGTTAACGCCTTTAAGGAATTTAAGCATTATTTTAAAAGTAACATATACCAAATTAAGGTATATACGGATTACAAAAATATTACCCTTTTTTTTACGATACGAAAATTTGTCAAAAAACAACTGCGTTACATAAAAAGCCTTTTTAAATTCGTTTACGTTATTATTTATCGAAAAGAATTAAAAAATGGCAAAGTAAACGTATTTAGCAAACGACTTAACCTAAAAAAACCTAAAGTTAAAATATAACAAATAATCTTCGATATTATACCTAAAGAATACCTAAAATAGCGACGAATTATTATAATACGAACAATATCATTTGATATTTATTAACGTATTTAATAATATAATGCTAATTAACCAGCAAAGCATTAAGTAAATAAAATATAGGTATCCGAAAACTTACAAAAGGACCTAATACGAAATATATTAAAATGGTGCAAGGTGCCGGGCCAGGGGGCATGGCTTGGCTGATCAGTTAGTCAGCTCCACATATGTATTTCTAGAAACTCTTTCGTCGGGCGTAACCCCGAGATATGTTCATCATCGATCACCGTCTACTTATTCACTTATCTCTAGTCTGATTTAACTCGAACCCAAAATACAATGTTTTCGTTTTGCCTTTATTACTGCTGTATTCGGCTATTTTATCGTAACCCGCTTATCAAAAATGCTTTGATCGGAACTAAGTTTCCCTATCCTAATTTAAATAACTGCTAAGGAAAAGATATTGGCTTTTGTTAGCTGCCGACGGACCTTAATCTTCGATTAACAAGTCGGAAAAACGGAAAAGATAAGGTTTTAATTAAATATATTTAATTCGAATACGATTATAATAATAACTACGGATACGATAACTTAAGCGGTATATAATTAACAACCGCAATTATAATAAAAACGTAACCTTTTATACGATTAATAAAAAAAGGTTATTAAATTAAGGCCTTATTATAAGAACAACTTTATTCAGACGACGGTAAAAGAATATAAACGTACAGGCGACCGGTTTTAAAGCATAAATTAATTACCTAAATTTTAAACCGATTGCGCAATTTAGAATATTATACGTATTAACAGGAAAATTCCGTAACAAGATAAATTATAAAATTTAATTAATAAAGGCTAAAAAAGCTAAAATTACATTACTGGTAACGTGGCTATTAAGATTAAGATTAATTAAAATAAGTACAGCAACGACAAAATTAACAATATGGACAAAATAGCAAATACGAACAGAAAAAGGAATAAAGTTATAAAGTTATTTATTTTGTATGTAAAAGGAAAATATCGAAAAAGGAATAACGTTTTTTAACATAATGTAGGAATTAAGAAAAAAACGTTATAGGATATATTTTAAACTTTCTTAACGTTAATCGGATAGCATTTAATTTGGTTATTATTAAACGGTATTATTTAAGATTTATTTTTTCTGTTAAGCTTAAATATTATAATACTTAGGTTAGCAGTAAAGGTATTAATTAACAAGTTGGAAAAAGTGCGATTAAATAATTAGCAACGTAACGACGATTAGGATAAAAAAAAAAGATTACCTACCTTTTAAATCCGAAAAAAAGGGAAAATATATTTAAAACAATTATCGCGGATAGTTATTTACCTTATACTTAAACATACTTCGTTTAAAGCAATATTTTAAAACCTAAATAATTTAAGAACTAGTAACATTAATTAGTTTGAAATAAACTTTAACAAGTTTTCTAAAGGCCCGGCGAAGCTTTTTAAAATTGCTATTTAAGTTTATTTATAATACGGATTACTATTAGTACCGAACTTCCTTAACTTTATAAAAAGTTAAAATTTTATTTTAAGTACGACTGCTTAATACCGATTAACAAAGAACTTCTACGATAATAAATTTAGCGAGCTTAAATTTTAAAGTATTAATAATCCGATTAAATCTTTAAAGCTAATTAAGGATACGATTATTTAAGTAAATTTAGGAATCGTTATTAATTTACCGTAAAAACGAAAGCTTATATTAGCTTAAAACTTAAAATTATATTTAGGATTAAAAGTATTTATACCGGACGTTATACCCTTTAAACTTACTAATTAGTTTAATTACGATTTTCCTGCTAATATTATAAATAAGCTTTCGTTTTTTATAGTTTTTCCGGATTTATCGGCCTTTCCGGATTTTCGCTTTTTAGGAACTAAAGTTATTGATTAATTTAAAGAAATTAATAAACTGTTTACGAAATATAAGTTTAAGGAATTTGAAATAATCGCCGAACTACCTTATTGGATTAACAACCTTTTTATGAAAAACCGGGTTAAAGTTGTATTTAATAATATGATCTAATAGGATAAAACGTTTAAGCGTATTTTGAAAACCTTTAAGCTGTAAAATTTAAAGTAAATTCGGACCGCTAAAAATCGATTAAGGACTTTAACGAAATAAGTTTAACGCGGTATTCCTAATTATATTTATAAATATTATTTGGAATATGTTGCTAAAGTAAAAGATATTTTGGAAGAAGTTAAGTAAAAAGGTAAAATAGTTACTAAAAACGAATATATTAAAAGCTTATTAGAAAAATTATTTGTTAACTATTTCGAAAGAATTTTTAATAATTTATTTATAAAGCTGGAAGATTTGTCCGTAATTAGTTACGATAATGTTTCGATATTAATTAAAAACTGGGCCTTAAATAAAGTAAAATTTTTTAAATATAAAAAACGTAAGCGATAATAAGAAGGTATCTATTTCGATATTAATTAAAAAAAAAAGGAACGGTTTAATCCGATTTAATAACTTAAGTAATAATGATTAAAAAGCCTTTAGCCGCGACCAAAATTATTTAACCGTATTAATTAAGTGTTAAAAATGACGAGTACGTTGTAGAATTTAAAGATTGTACAAGCCCGATAAATTTAAAACTTAAAAGCTTTTAAAGAAAAAATACGTAATCGAAAAGCAATCCGGATATTACAGTATTATGTTCCGTTAGGATAGGAAGCATTTTGGGTATATAATTATGATATTAACTTATCGATTAATGCAGTTAGTTTCCAGGCGGATGATTATATTCGATTAAGCTTTTACCGTAAACGAAGTGGATACCGAGGCCGAAAAGGTTACCGTAAAAGTTATTAAAATTAAGGTAAACGTTTTGGTAACCTTAATTAAGGTATTTATTAGTTCTGCCTAAAGCTAGGATATATTATGCAAAAATGCTGTTTATTTTTTAATATAGAAATTATAAGATTGGTTTTACTTGCCGACGATGGATATATTATTTTTTTTTAAATCCCCGGAAAATAAAGTAACGTTAAATATAATTTAGTTATTTTAAGTTTTTAAAAGCTAGGCGATCGAATAGCAGATTTTAATTTGGAAGCAGATTTTAAAATAGATTTATAGTTCGCCAGCTTTTTTTACCCGATTTAAGGAAAAGATGTAATATTTTGATCAGCGAAACGATATTTTTTGAAGCGTAAATAGTTAATTAATTAACTTTAATCCGGATATTAACAGGTTAGCTAAACCTTAAAAGTATATTACGATTTTAAAGCCGAATCGATAAGAGCCCGATATTAATCAAAATAAGGTAATTGAAATTAATATAACCTATTTCGTCGATTATAACGGAAAGCCATTTTATAAAGAGGTACCGTTACGTAAATGGTTATGGAGTAACCTTATCGAAAGCAAAGGTACCCGGCATCTGGAGGAAATTAAAGCCTTGAAGATCGACGATTTTGATTAGCCGACTATACTTATTAACGTTATAATGGTTAAGCGTTCCAGGGATAAAGAAAACGAATTTAAAAGCGTAAAAAGGAATAAAACCGAATACGAGATTAATAACGACAAATTAATGTACGAGGGATTATCGTTCCATAATATGAAAGTCGGCGCTTAGATAAATAATATCCTTTAAACGGAAGTTAGTACTCTTTAAATAGACGATGTTACCTAAACGGATAATACCTTTATTTATGGAAGCTTAATCGATAAATATGTAGTTAAATTCTGGGAGAAGAAAATCCGGAAAAATTTTAAAAGGAAGTTTGAAATTATTTAGTCCAAATTAATCGAAATTTGCTTAAGTTTCGGAAAAGTTTTTAAGAATTTTATGGCCGTTAAAACTTTGAAGGTATTTAATCGGAAAAATAAGGAAACGATTAAAATAATCGAAATTAAAATGCGAAAATTAAAAGTTATCCCAGAAATAAGAAAACCTATTAAGATCTTTACTATGGATATCGGTTATAAAGTAAAAAGCCAGAAGAAAATTAAAGTTCTGTCGATCCAATAATATAATCTAATTAAATATATTATTCTTTTGTTCAGATTGGCAATTAAAGTAAGCTACGGAAATAGCAAGAACTTAATTAATGGAATTATCGATATTGGAGCAAAATCGAACGTCATAGTTACGTCGTACGTTAAACGATATGGATTGGTTATGCGATAAATCCGTATATTATTTTTAGGCTTTAATTTTCAGAAAAGAACTTTATTCGAAAGCATAATCGAAGCGTCCGTTTTGTTAGCTGGCCGATTAATTACCATTTTATTATTTGTCATTAATAACTATTACGCTGCGTAATTATTAATCCTGGGATTTAACTTTATAACCAAATCGAAAATAACGGTTAATATAAACCCGGACGTAATGGAAAGAATTCTAAAGTTTGGCTCGTTAAAGATCATTATCCCTTTAATTCCTACAAGGCAAGTTACGCGCAATATTCGTACTAACGAAAGGCTTAAAAAAAAGCAGCCGGTAAAATAGTAAGCCGCTTTACTGGCGAAAGTAGGCTTACGAACGAAAAAACAAACGAGCAAACTATAGGCCCTTATATTTTTTCGATTAATAATACCTGCGTTAATCAAAACGCGAAAATTATTTAGGAAGTTATTAACGATAAATTGGAACCGGAAATAAAATCTTAAGCCAATTTAGCGACAAAAAACTGGCGTATGCTTTATATGGAATACTATAAAACGAAATATAACAAAAAATTAATAATAATCAAACCGTCCAGATTAATACGATATACAAACCTAAGTAAAAGAAAGTAATCCCTGTCAACGATGCACCCTTTAATAAATTCATACCCCTTAAAAACCCGAATTAAAAAGTTAAGGAACTTAAAAAAGTTTAATAAGTTATTAATTAAAATAAAAAAAAACCGATAAACCTGGCATACCTTTGGCTGCTTTATTCCTTAAATTTACCATTATGCCCCGAGGAACTAAACTTATTAAGGAACGTATCGACGAAGTCCTTAATCAATTAGGAAATAAGTTTACTTACGCAAAAAAAACCTTTTTTAAAGAAATGCTTTTCCGTAAAAAAGTTACTTTAACTTAAGATTAAAAAAAGTATAGCAAAATTAAATCAAGTATCGTACCAGATTATAAGATTCGAACGATCCTTTATAAGGCATGGTAAGCTAAGGGTATAACAGTGCCGGCGAGTATTAAAAATAAGCTGATCGAAATATTGCAAATGCGTATCCAGCAAGGTATCCTCGAACAATTTTATGTTGCATACAGAAATGCTTGGTTCCTAGTTTAAAAAAAAGGATGGTAAGTTCTGACTGATTAATTCTGCAACTAAACTAAATGCTGTTACTTTGCGAAATGCTTTTATGCCGGATAACTGCGACAAATTCTCCGCGGATTTTGTTATATGTTTCTTAATTACCTTAGTAAACTTTTTTTTCAAGCTACGATCAGGTTACTTTAGCTCCAGCCAGCAAAAATTTTACCACTTTCGCGATACCGTTAAAACTTTTAAGGTACATTACTATACTTTAAAAGTTTTCCAACTTTGTAGCTTATTTTTATCGTATAGTTAAAAGGATTTTAAACGATTTAATGCCCGATATAGCCCGGCCATTCGTCGATAACGTTAAAGTTAAAGGCTTAAAAACAAAATATAACGATAAAAAAATCTTTCCAGGAATTCGGCGATTCGTTTATAAGCATATCGTTAACATAAACAAAACTTTTTTTAATTATAAGTTTATTAGTACGACGATTAATATAAAAAAGTTTTAATAGTATTAAGAAATAACCGTTATAATCGAATTTATTTACGGAACGAATGGGCGGCGACCAAATACAGCCAAGGTAAAAAAGATCCTAAAAATTTAACCATGCAAAAACGTTTCGAAAATCAAAGCTTTCCTAGGTATTATCGTTTATTATCGAATATTTATTACGTACTTCGCCATTAAGACAAAACCTTTTATACGCTTATTCCGGAAAAATTAACCTTTTATTTAAAGCTCTAATTAAAACTACGTAAAAAAAATATTAAGAAAGTAATTATTACTATTTTAACTTTAATTATTTTAAATTATAGCCTTAATGCCGGAAAAATTATTATAAAGATAAACGCGAACAAAAAAGGTTTTAAAAGTACTTTAGGTTAATTAATTAATAAAGTAAAACATCCCGCGCGTTTTAAAAGTAATACCTAAAAAGGTGCTAAGCTAAATTACGACGCTGGCAAACTTAAATATCGAATTATTTTTAAGATTTTAAAGAAATTCCGGAACTATATTTATGGAATCCGATTCGTATTGGAAATTAACGTTAAGGTGCTGGTAACCCAAATTAATAACTCCTTAAGTTTTTTACCTAATATTATAATTATTTGTTAAGTCGCTTAAATAAAAATGTTCGATTTCGAGATTAAATATATTTTTAGCAAGAAAAATATAATAGCGGACGGCTTATTCCGAAAGTTACTTAAAGCTTTTAACGCGTTAAACGATTAGTAAAAGGGAAAAGTCGATAATTTTATTAATATTTAGCTTAATATTATTCGGCTTAATTTTATTTTGATTAGCATAACCTTTATATTTATTGATACGGATCGGCGATAAGACCCTTTTATTAAAAATTGGTTTAAGAAATCGTAAAAATACGTTAGGTTCCTGACGACATTAAATTTCCTTAATCGGCTCGATAATATTTTAAGGAAAAAAAGAAATACTTTTAAATTCGAAACGTTAAATTACTTTATTTAGGACGTTATTTTTTAACGTAAGGTAAATAAAAGGTACGGCAGCCGGCGAATGGTTAATACCGAACAAAAGCGATTTGCGGTAATTAGGTAATATCATAAAGATTATAGCTATAAGGGGCGAAATTTAACCTACCGTCGCATAGTAGCTTTATATTATTAGCATAACATGTTTGGCCATGTTCGAAAAGCAGTACTTGCGTATGTTAAATGCTAAAAAGCAGCCGATCGACGTTTTGAAAAAGGCCATAGATTTTCGCAGCCGATTGACATAGCTGTTATTTAGGTAATCGATGTTTAGTTTATGCCCAATAACGATAGTTTTAAAGTTATAATCGAAGCTAGGTACGAATTATCTAATTATCTGGAAGTTAAAGCCTTATAATTAATTACGTTAATAACGATTAAAAAGTTTTTAGATAAGTACGTTTTTTATCGATATGGTATCCCGATTAAGATTAAAATTAACGGAAGTTTAAAAAATAAAGGCGAAGTTATTAAAGCCTGCAACGTATTAAAGATTAAGAGGAAAGTTAATGCCGTATATGCAGCCTAACGATAAGGCTTAATAAAAAAAAATACGTTCCAATTGTTAAAGCCTTGATAAAAGCGACGAATGGAACTGGCAAAGGATGGGTTAAGCTTTTACCTAAGATGGTCTTCGCCGATAATACCATTATGAAAAGTTATAGCCTTAATCTTTATAAACTGCTGTACGGATAAAAAGCGTTTTTACCGATTAAGATAATCCTGCCGACATGGAGAATTATGATTTAGGATCTAGATACGCCGAGAGAAGTTTTAATTGCGTAAAAAATTCGGCTTCTAAAAAGGAAAATTAAAGACGTGGCTAAGGTTACCAAAGTAATCGCTGAATAGCGCCGTAAAGTAGTTAAATTGGCGAATAAAAGGGATAAGAATAAGATAAGAGATAAATCCTTGGAAGTGGACGATTTGGTATTATTATATAATACGTTACGACATATAAATATGTCCAGAAATATAAAACTGAAGTACCGTTGGATTGGCCCGTATTTAATTAGTAATATTACTGGTTTAGGTACTTACTGTTTAAAGGAAATAAATGGAATAAAGTTGTAAGATATTTTCCCTGTTAATAAATTAAAGCAATTTGTAAAAGATAAAAAAGGATATTAAAAGCCGATTAACTTACAAAAAGACGATTGGACGAAACCCTTTGTTAATTAGCCCGACGATACGATGTTTGATATTTCAGATGCTGCGAATGTCGAATTACTTAAAGATTGGCAGCCTAAAGCTTTAAAACTTGTAAGAATAAATATTGAAGTATAGATATTAAGTGGCCGACTTAAAGGTTATGCGGTTGTAGACGATAACGATACGATAGAAACGATACGATTAGGAGAACGGAGGAGATTAACGCAATTGATTACGAGAAATTGAAGTATAATAATTCCTTTAAGTTTCCATAAGTTCCCTTAAATTCCTTTACCGTCCCGCCTACCACGATAACTATTATGCCTTATTTATAATCAGTGCGTCCTATTATATTCGCCCGGAACCGGAGATTAATAACATGTTTTTTTATTTTACTTCGAAATTAATCTCTATCGTATATCTTAATAATAGGATAAGTATTTGTACGAATATTTTCTTTAATTCGTAGCGATCGTAAGAAATTGGCCCTAAATACCTTAAACCGTTCGTTCCGGAAGATATAATTATGCTTTTCGATAAACCCGATACAGTTATTACAGGCCCCGTTAAAAAACTAGGAATCGACCAGTACTTAAGGAATAAGTATATTCCATATTGATTAAAATGTTTCGACGTTATATCGCCTTTCGTAAAATTCGCAAGGTATTAAGTTAGGTATACCGAATACTTAAATAAATAAATTAGTAACGTATTTAGGATTTTTAGTAAGAACAGTTATAAAATAACCTAAAGGATTGGCCCGATAAATTTCGACGTATATTAAATAAATTACCAAGTTTTTTACTGACTGAAGGTACTTAATTATATTGGATTAGGTATTTGCGGCCGCTTAAAAGTTTTTATTTTTGATTTGTTATTGCAAGTACCGATTTATAGCTGGATTACCGATAACGTTAATAAATATAATCCCGAGTATTCGTATTAATTAGCGGATTTCATTAACGATGTTACGGAAAAGCTTAAGTATTTACTTCGATATGTTTAAATATAACGTAATGTATAATATTATTTTTATTCCAAAATTTGGTTATGTTTTGATTATTATCGAGATAAATGCGACGAAAACGTAACGTTTCGATGTTAATGTATGGTTTAGGGACCCGATTAGTAATCCGAGGATTTGCCCGACGTATTGGGATTGTCGAAGCCGTTAATAAAGATTTAGCGAATAAACTGTTATTAGGTATCGGTAGGTTAATGGGAATAGGTATAGGCGTTACTAATCGCCGACTACCGATTGTTTGTTTAACGATATTAAGGATTAGGCTGGGTTTTGGAAATGTTTTAGTTACCTTTATTAATGGTAGTATATATTGTATCGGCCAAGGTTTTGGAAGTAGTGGATTATTTATAACTGGTATTTTTGGTAATAAAGTATTTTAATTAGAGTTTATGTTACGGAATTTATATTGGAAGGTAAGGGTAAAGTTAAGAATAGGTACTTGACGATATATTGGGTTTTATGATTTGCGAATATTATTAAGATTGTATAAAGATTTTAAATCCCGAATGCTATTTAAAAATTTATCGATACGACGGGTTGATAACTTAAAAAATATGGACGAGTTTGATATTGTTAAAATCTTTCGACGATAATTAAAGATTTGGTTTAACTTTTCGATATTTACCTTAACCTTAGGATCGATAGGTTTCTTGGTACCAGGATTTAAAGGTTTGTTATTTGGACCGGATTTCTTTTTAATGGACGACTTTTTTATAATAGGAATAAGATTACTTAGGTTTGTATTTCCGCGAAAACTTTAAGGATTACGGGGATTTAATAATTAACGAAAGCTTATGATGGTATTAATCGGTACAATAAAAATAATTGTATATATGTTTAAATATATGTTAAGTTTAAAGGAAAAAGTTGGAATAATGTTGTAAAAAAAATGTAAAAAAAGTGTAAATACGAAAAACAAATATACATATTTAATTAAAGAAAACGACGACGAGGGTACCTATTTATATAACTTCGAATAAAATTTTCTGGGATTTTTTCGGCGTATACGTTTTATCTGCAAAAATTCGGTACATAAACTTTAAATGCATTTAATCAGTTAAACGTATAAGTTACTGGTAAATTTTGGCGAATTCCTGCATTTATACGATAATTACGTTTTAATACCTGTAAAGTATTTATATCTATACCAATATATTTATATATATATATTACATATTATCCTTAGCTGCTATTATTGTTCCCGAGTTACTTAATACTATACTTAAGCATATTAATTAGTATATTCCTAGTTATTATGTCGTAATTTAAAAAGCGTATTATGTAAAATAAAGGCGAAAATTCCAAGAAGTTAAATATTTCGGATTTTGGAAAGTTTGTACGATTAGTTAATATACTCGTATAGGAAAACGATAATATGGTATAATTCCTTAGAAAGATATATAACAATAATTTTACTTTTTATCCCTTAAAAAAAGTTATACTTTAAATTCGTTTTAATCGGCTTATTTTTATATATCCAAGAAATATTAATAGTTAACGTTTATAGAAAAACATTAACCCGTTATTATATTAATTAACAAAACCGTAATGTAATAAAGTAACTAAATATTTATAGCAAATTATTATGATCGTTTAAAATAAAACTTACTTACGTTCCGTAAATATTACTGCTTTTATCCAAATAATTACCTAAAATGTACCTTTAAAAATTATGGCCGTTATTCCAAAAATTAAACAAATAATTTTATAGAGCAAGTTTAAATTATTTCTTAGTAAAACCTAAAAAGCGATTAATATTAATAACCCGAAATATATATAGTTTGTCGCCTAAATTAAAATTCCGATTAATAAAGGATTAATAGGATATTAAATTAATATGTTATATAACCGATTAAAGCGTTTGTTGTTGATATTTAATATTTATGCTACCGAAAATCGTACCTAGTTGTTATTTTAGCTATATCGAAAGGCGTAAAGAAAATTAAGGTTGGATAATCCGCTTGCCCGTATAGTAATTGTTAAAATGCTTACCTAAATTAAATATTATATTTGCGGACTGTAAATTACTTACGTTTTTTATATTATTTGCCGCAACCTTATAAAATAAGGAAATTAAATTATAATTAAAACGAAAAGATTTGGCAAGTATCGAATGGAAAACAAAATTACCGACATAATTAAAGGATTTTTAAGCCTGAAACTAAAAACGGAAAACGTTAAGAAAAATATAAAAAATTAACTTAAAAACTTTTCGTTTTTATTAATTAAGGAAAATAACAATAAGCTAAACTTTAATTAATTTGCCCGATTATTCCATAGTAAACGACGTAAATAAAAATAACGTTTTAATTAATTTTAGCAGTTATCGGTACGATTATTTCCGATATTAATGCCTTTTTCCTTATCAATTTAAACTAGCCTATCGGCATTTAAAGCTATACGTTTTAATCTGATATCTACGAGATTACTATTCGAGATAAAGTATAAGCCTCGACCGAAAGTTGGTGATCAGCGAACAATGGCAATGGTATAAGGTTAATATGTTACGCCGTATAAGTAGGTAGGAGATATATTCGAGGATGCCGGATAAAAACCAGAACCATATTTTCCGTAAAAATAACTAAGTTGGGTTAAGTATAAGTTTTTGATCAGTACAAAGAAACTAAAGGATAGGGCTTAAAAGAAGTAAGAAAAGGTTAAGTAGTAAAAGAATTTGGCTAAACGTCGAAAACGAAATCTTAAGTTAAAAATAATAAAGGATAAGCCGCGTAAGCGTTAATTGAATTAATTAATAAGTTTTATATATGGTCCATAACGTTAGAAGTTAATTACGTTATATTTTTATTTATTTCTTAAGATGGATTAAGGATAATTTTATTTCGAGAAAAAAGGGTTGAAATAGTACAGGGTGCCGGGCTAGGAGGTATGGCTTGGCTAATTAGTTAGTTAGCTTTACATGTGTATTTCTAAGAGCTCTTTCGCCGGGCGCAACCCCGAGACATGTTCATCATCGATCACCGTCTACTCATTCACTCATTTCTAGTTTGATTTAACTCGAACCCAAAATACAGTGTTTTCGTTTTGCCTTTATCACCGCTGCACTCGGCTATTCTATCGTGACCCGCCCATCAAAGATGCTCTGATCGGAACTGAGTCTCCCTGTTCCAATTCAATATATAAATACTTGATATATAAATACCTAGAGGTTTACAAAACCTTAAAACGTTTATAACGAATATATTACTTCCTTAAAATAAAAACTATAATACAAAAAGTTATACGGTAATGTAATATCTGCGCTAAAGCAAAGGTACGACGATATAAGCTTTACGGAAAACTATAACCCTTACTAATCGTTAAACGATTATAAGATTTAATTACATTTAACTTTATTACCAAGCTTTCTTTGTTAGAAAATTTGGCTATAAAAATATATTACGATAGCATCTTCGTAATCGTTAATCGATTTACAAAATTTTTATATTTTTTACCTTATAATAAAAATACCGATACAAAACAACTCGTATATATTTTCCTTTGTCAGCAGTTGTGGTGTTTGTTGGAAGAATACTTGCAGGGAACAAACGGGATCTGTTTGTGGCCCTAGGATTGCAAGGACAAAGGAGCTGAAGCTATATCTAGCTGCTCCTATCTCTAGTTGTAGAACAAATTAGACAGCAACCAAGAGATTCTCCCCCCAGCCTGGAGAATTGCAACACTTTGCCGACATCCTTAAATATATTTATAATTGTCGGCAATTGGTGCTTTCAGGTGTTGCCTGCTGGCAGGCTTTGTTTGAGCCAGGCAGGGTTCTGCTGCCTATGACAGCCTTTGTTTACGGACGATCCTTTGTCAACCAATTATGTATATAAGGGCGATTGCCCGCGGACTAGATTTGTCTATTCCTAAAGCAAGTTAGAAAATATATAAAAAGCTACGCCAGATTTCTGCATTCGATTATTATAACTGCTGATATGGTAACATCTTTTGGTTGTTAAACCTAGTACGTTATACGAAATGGTTAATTGCAGTTTGAAGAATTAAGTTAATAAAGAAAGTACGAAATTTAAGAGAAAGCCGTTTAGCTAACGATTTAAGAGAAAGTCGAGTAGCAGTTAACGATGGCAAGTTAGTACGCGAACGAAAACCTTTTCCTTTTTTCCTTACCTTTTTCTGATTAGGAGGTTTTTTAAGACAAAAAGTTCTTCGGTGAGGGAGAACAGGAATACGAAGCATTTTTAGTAAGAAACGTTTTATTATTTTAGCAGCCGTTAAAAACTTTTATCTAAAAATAATAACCTGAAGTCGACTTAAATAAACTTTATACGTTTGTAGGTATTAATATAAGTGGTATTAAACGTAACGTTAAGGCGCGGAAAAAAAGATACCGATAAGTCGAAAATAATATTAGGGAGCTGAAGTTTTAAAGCGAAAGATATAACGATACGATAAAGTAAATGAATAATATGATAATATAACTGTTAAATACGTTTTAACTTAAGACGCGGAACTTTAAAAGCTTGCGTAATATAAATATACAACCGAAAGCATCGTAAAGCGTTCCGCTTGAAGTTAAGGCGAGTAGCTTTAAGGAAGTATTTATCGTACTGGAGAACGATATGGAAAAAAAGCTGGACCTTAAAAGAGAAAAAAGCGAAGAAAAAAAGGTAAAGTTACCTAAGTTATTTAAGGGAAAAGAAATAGTACGTAATAACCCTAATAATTTAAATGATTTTTTATCTTTTTTTTCAGATTTTTTTAAGGGTTCCCCAAAAAAGAAGAAAAACCGTTATAGCTTTCCCAGTAATAGTTCCTCCGGCTTTAGCAGTTTAGATAGTTCCAGCGAATTAGGTACATCCTTAAAGGATAAAAAGAAGGATTTTAAGAAGTTTAATAACGATTCGAAGCTGCGTTAGAAGCGTTTCGACTTTTCTTTAAATAAAAAGAATTACCTGTTAGGTTAGGCTAATTGAAAGCTTTAAAGTAACGTTTTTAACCTTGCATTAAAAAAGATTAGTTATAAGAACGGAATAAAGCTAAAGTAACTGGATTAGTTACGTTTCGCAAAAGTTATTATTAAAACCTGCAAAAAGCGCCTTTAAAGTTAATTATAGGGATTAAAAAAGGGACGAAGATATTAAGAACGTTCCGAAAAACTTATGTAATAACGGGCAAGGCCCGGCAAAGGTCCTTTTGGAAAGAATTAAGCAAAATCATTTATAATGGAAAAAACCTAGTTCAATTTACCACCAAATTTTAAAAGCTTTTACGGGAGATAAAGGGCTGCGGCATAAAGCTTAAAACCGAGGAATATATTACTATATTTCTTACTGCTGTAAAGGATAAGGCTGGCAGCTGGTGCAAAATAATGCAGTTAGTGCTGCGGTAAACAGATTATTCCTTTTAGCAACTGATCGACGACTTTAACAGCGAATTCCATGACCGTATTGACAAGAAGAAGAATAACGGACGGTTTTATAATGCCCAGAAAAGCAAGGAAAGTAATAATAATTTCCGGAATAATAAGCCCGCATGGAATAAAAACGGAAAATTACTTTGTTTTAATTATGGCAAGTACGGATACTTAGCGAAGGACTACCTTAAACCTTAAAAGGAGAAACAAAACGGCAAAGGCAAAAAAGGAAAGCGAAGCCGAAATAAAAGCCGAAGTTAGGGTAATAACAATAACCAAAGCAATAGCTTTCGCAATACCCGCGGTAATACCCGCGGCGGTAGACCCGGTAAGAAGCAGTTTATCCCTGAAAGCTTGGGAAACTTGTATCGTTTTAGTGGAGGAACGTTTAGCGCCTATATTAACGAATAATAGCTTTAAGACCTGATGCGGTGGTATAATGAAACGTTTTAAGGGGCTAAATGCCCGGAAGTAACTGTTATAAAGGGCGATTGGCCTGTAGCTTTAGTGGCCGACTGCCCTAAGCTACAGCTAGCTGGCTGCCCTGGAGTAACCGTTATAGCGTCCGAAAGCCCTGAAACCATAATGGCTAATTGTATTAAGCTATAGGCGGCTAATTACCCCGAAACGATAGCTACAGCAATTAAAAGCCCTAAAGCAATTGTTGTAGGTAATGCTATGCTGTTACATGTCCATTTATCCATGGAAGATAATGAAGATAAATTGCTTTAGGATTTAAGAACGAACATTAATATTACGAACAACATTAAAAATTTCGAAAGAAATTCGGTTTTAGATATTAAAAATAAGGGAATTTACATCATGACAGGTAAAAGACCTATCGTCGCTATTGCTATTGGAATAGTAAAGTAGCTTTTAAGGAGGTTACGTAAAGAAAATAATAAAACTATAGTAAAGTATACGCTATATATCGACAACTTCCCCTTAAAGGTATTTTCCGGGAAGATTTTTTACAGAAAAGGTGGTTACCTAAATCGAAATACTTTGGTGAACCTTAATGGAACGTAGTTGACGACGATCAACGTACTTCGGAAAAGTTTTTTCCTATGGCTTTATAGGAAGCCGGAGCCTATTATTAAGGCCCCGAAGTCGACGAATAACAAAAATTATCAATAGGGATACGGGCTAAGGGGGCTATTCGGTAAGAAAAACGGCGGTAACCTGGCTAACGACCTAAAAAGCGCTCTTATAAAGGTTTTTAAAAATGGTAAGGTTTTTATAACGGACGAAGTTATGAAGAAAATTATCTTATAGTACCGCCGCCTTTACTACCCCAGTATTGAACGATTAATTTAGATTATTAAAAGGTTTACGGAGATAAATTTAAACCTTAACGATATAAAAACGATCTTTTGCATAACGTATAACAAAGGGAAGATACGGAAGATATCGTTTACAAACCCTTAAAGACGAAGACGATATATGGAAGAGATTATTTAGTATAATGTAGGTTTAGTTAAGCCTGTTAGTATCGAAAATAACAGTTATTTCGGTTTTATTACAAACGATTTTTCGCGTTACAAAAAGTACCATTCGTTTAAGACTAAGGACGAGGTATAGCAAAATTTATGCGCGTATATTATACGATTAATTAAACGTTTGAAGACGATACCCCTTAATGCAAAAGGTCGAAGCAAAAAAGTGCAAATCTTATGCCTGGACGGCAGTAAAGAGTTCGGCATAACTATAATCGAAAAGTTTTGCGCAGTTAAAGGTATTAAACTGGTAATTTCCAGCTTATACAACCAATATTAGAATAAAATTGCAGAAAAAGGTATCCAGTTTTTGCAAAACGGAGCGCGTGCAACTTTAGCCTAAATGAAAATACCGACGTATTTCTGGAACCTTATAATAAAAGCTACAATATATACAATTAATAAAACGGGATAGTTTACGATAAAGGATATAATACTAATCAAATGCTTTAAAAACGCATTCGAACTTAACAAATCCTACAAACCTGACAACAGTTACCTTCGAATCTTCGGCAGCAAGTACATAGTCCTAATCGATGGGAATTATAGAACTAGATTAAAGAAGTTAGCAGCCCGTAGAGCAAAAGATATATTGTTAAGGTATTAAAAGATATATAACTATAAGGTATAGCTCCTAAAAGGCGGTAAGTTACTGACAATATTATACGTTACTATTTATAAGGACTTAAAAAAGCCAGGTTAACCACTTGACCCTAGGGACATCATTCGATCGCTTTCATAACCCGTACAGAAACGCCTAAAACACCGTTAAAGATAAAAGGGTATCGGAATAAAGAACAAAGATTACAACGTTATTTCTAAAAACGGTACGGACCAGGAAACTAAGAAAATTAAACGTAAAAGGAGACGTTCGAAAAAGACGGTCCCCGACTTATACACCCTAAAAGCCCCAAATAAAGCTCCTAAGCTAATGCGTAAATTAAAGCTAGCTTTAACCCAAAAAGGCGAAGATTATAGCTTACATACCTTTTATTTCAACCTATTGATAAGCGATAACGATAACGACGACTTTTTTAAAAGTTACGGAAACGCCGATCAGGTTATCCGAAACATTTACGAATACCAGCAGATGGTTAATATGCTAAAGGATAAGTACGATGGGATTTTTAAAATTAAGAATTCAGAATATATTAACTTAGGCAAGTTATTTACTACCTGGAGGCTGTTTATGGTAACGGATAACGGCCTATCCTTGAAAGAAGTTATAGAAAGTCTAGAACGAAAGATATAGCTTAAAGTAATCTTTATTAAAATTAAAAAAAAACTTTCGCGTAAAACCTTTAGGTTTACCCCCCTTAACAAAGAAGCTTATGGATACCTTGTAAATGCCAAATAGGTGCTGAAAAAGAAGCATACGTTTACAGGAAAATTAAATAAATACAAAGTTCGTATCTGCGCAAAAGGGTTTACCTAGCGAAAAGGAATTAACTATAATAAAACCACAGCGAATATAGCAAAAGTTATGTACTAAAGGATTTGATAATACTGGCTGTATATTTGGGCTGGCATATATTCCAGATCGATTTTATCGTTACGTACTTAAATGGTAAGCTGAAAGAAAATATTTACATAAAGCAATTCTTTATGTTAAAGGAATATTTCGATACGTACCCGGAGGACAAAAAGATATACCGGTTTTCCCTTAAAAAGGTTATTAAGTTAATAAATCCCTTATACGGCTTAAAGCAGGCCGGAGCTGCTTAGTAGGAAAAAGTTAAAGAAATACTTGCGAAATAAGGCTTTTACCTATTAATTTCGGATAATGCGATTTACTTTAACCTTAAAACTGGCTGTATTATCGCCTTATACGTCGATGATTTTCTGCTTTTCGAAGCTAACAAACAATACTTTAAAAACGTTATTAAGAAGATCGTTAAGGACGTTTTTATTAAGAACTTAGAAAACGCGGATTGGTACTTAGGTATACAGATTATCCGTTTTTTATCGACTAGCGACGTTAAACTGGACCAGTAACAGTATATTAAGAAGTTACTGAAATTAATAGGCCTGGATACCATAAAAAAAAGAGCCTATATTATTTGTTAAAGATTACTTAAAGCATATAATAAGACATAACAGCAAGGCTAGCAAATAAAACATATTCGAATACGCAAGCTTAGTAGGGAAATTTAACTTTTTAAGTTATATTAGTAAATTAGATATAACGTTTGCGACGTCGATTTGGGCCAGATTTATAAGCAACCCGTCCTTAAAATATTAAGAATATATTAAAAGATTATTACGATACTTAAACGGTATAACAAATTTATTTTTTCGGTACCGGAAGTTAAAATAAAACTACCCGTATCAGAAATATATTAACTTAAGGTTATTCGGAGCAATAGATATACGCTTTATAGATAACAATAAATCAGCTAAGTTTATAATAAAATATGTATTTTTCATAACTGGAACGCCCATATTATAGTTTTTAAAGCTATAGGGCGTTATTACGAAATGTACTACGGAAGCAAAGTACGTAAAAGCAGGAACAGCTGCAGCGAAAATAGCTAGAATTAAGAACTTTTTGATAAAACTGGGATTTATGCCTAAAGGTTTTATTCCTATTTTGGAAAATAATACAGGTATACTTAAGTAAGTAAAGGAAATATAAATGTTAAAAAAGAAAACGTTACATTCGAGTTAAATATTATTACGTACGCCAAAAAGTCCAGGTAAAAAACATTAGCTTCCAATACGTGGAAAGTAAAAATAATCCTGCCGACGGTTTAACGAAGCTACTTAACAAAGCAAATTTTGAACGATTTATATAGAACTTGGGACTGGAAAAAATATAGGATAAGTTAAAAGGTACTGGAGATTTGGTTGGTACAACGGTTAATGCATAAACCACATTCGGAAATTGATGCAGAAATTAGGGTTTAATCTCCGTATAGATTGGTTATGTTTTTAGATTTGATTTTGGATTTTCGGACTTTCCGGCCGCGGCCACCTGACGCAAAAGGGCGTATCGGCAATTGGTGCTTTCAGGTGTTGCCGGCTGGCAGGCTTTGTTTGAGCCAGGCAGGGTTCTGCTACCTGGGACAGCCTTTGTCTACGGACGATCCTTTGTCAACCAATTATGTATGTAAGGGCGATTGCCCGCGGACTAGATTTGTCCATTCCTAGAGCAAGTTAGAGAACACACAGAGAGCTACGCCAGATTTCTGCATTCGATCACTGTGACTGCTGACAATAATACTTACGGATTTCTAAGGGAAATTATTTCGGATAAAAATATCCCCTTTATTTCGAAATTCTGGCAAAGATTAATAACTTAACTTAGATTAAATTACAAATTATCCAGCGCATTTAAAGTCCAAATAAACGGATAAATAAAAAAATTTAACCAAATATTAAAAACGTATTTACGATATTATATTAACTACGAACAAAACAACTAGGCCGAAAAGTTACCAATTGCACAATTAGCTTACAATATTAGCTATTACGAAAATATCAAAACGACGCTAACAACTGCTAATTTTAGTTTTATACCTAAAATTTACCGAAATTTACATAAAGATAAATTTACTAACGTTAAAACAATTTTTACGTCAAAATAATTAAAATAATTGCACGCAAAAATAAAATTAAAGCTTAAATTCGTACGCGACCAAATAAGCAAATATTATAACCAAAAAAAATTAAAAGGACTAACCTTTTCGAAAAGAAAATAGTTTACCTGATTACCACAAATATCTAGATTAAAACGCTAAACAAAAAACTCGATTTTAAATATATCGGCCTATACAAAATCGCTAAGAAAATTTCAGAAAACAATTATAAATTGGAGCTACCGCCGAAGGTCAAGCTCTATCCAGTTTTTCATATTTCTTTATTAGAATCAGCAGTAAATATAATTAAAGCTAATATAAGTTAAAACGAAAAAAAATAATTAAAAAATGCACCAATTTACGAAACGAAAAAAATACTGGACGTACGCAAAAAAGAAGGACTTACTTAATATCTAATCAAGTAAAAAAAATTACCTAGATTCTGAAAATACCTGGAAACCCGCGAAAAACCTTACGAATACCTAACACCTCTTAAAAACCTTTCACCAGCAACGCCGGAAGCGCTAAGGTTAAAAATATTCCAGTCTAGGTTATCCAAAGAAGGCCAGTCGGCAGGCAAGATAGTTTGCGCTAACGCAACCTTAGCTTCCAACTGCTATTACTTTCGTTTCAAACGTTCGAATTTCTTTATGCTTCCGTACCTTTAGTACCTTTGCGTAACATTTCGATTTTACGCTTATGTAAAAGCTTCTTTTAATTGCGCAAACGGGCCAGACGACCAAATAATTCGCTAAGGCGTTACTGCAATTCATTAAAATGTTATTAAACTAAAAGCAACTTTTTTTCAGCTAGACGTTCCTAAAGGTCCAAACGATTCTCCTTATCTATTAGCTTTTAATATTCTAATTCGGAAGGCTCGAAAAGGTTACAAGGATTACTATGCGCGGTATAACAAGTGCACTTTCTAAAACTAAGATAAGCTTTGCAGGTCTTTCTTTCAGATTTGCAGCGCGAACAAGAAAACGCGGACATATTAAAACTAAAAGTGTTAATTCTTTTAAACAAAATTAAAGCGCTATTACGCTGGCGGGATTTCTGCTTTTCGATACGACCTAACATAACGGTTGGATACTAGAAAAATAATATAAAAGAAAAGAAGTTACTTATTAAACAAATGCGATAAACAAATTAATCTTTAAGGGCAAAGATTTTGGAAAGGGGAAGATCGTATTATGGCCAAAGGCCTTAGCTCGATTAATAGACGGTCGGAGGTTATGGAAGGCATTTTCGATACGGCTCCAGGGTTACGTAACTGGCTCGATGGGCTTATAACGCCTGATTGGATAAAAGGGGACTTAGCGTTTCGAACCAGTCGAACCGGGATAATAATTCGAAATAACTCGATAAGCTTAAAAGGGGCTTTACCACCAAAAGGAAAATCGAACCGGTTCGAACCGGTCGAGCCAAAAAAGGATATATACGCTTATTATTCCTATAGTTTAGATAATACCAACTTGCAATAATAATTAATTACCCAAATTTATATCTATTATTACCAAACGCAATTATCGCTTTATTGTTTAGATTTCCACGATACCATTGCTAACATAAACCGTACGACTAGATTTAATAGTTGGTTAAGCCTATAGCCGTTACAACTGGCTATCTACGCAGACTTTGGACAAAATATTTAAGACGCCTTTTATGATATCCAGCAGTTGGAGTTTAAAAATTGAATAATCAATGGCCGACTGATTACGCAAGACTTTGTTATTCTAATAAAAAAAAAATAGAAGCCTACATTATTCGATTTCTCTGAAACGTACTTTCGTAGGTGATTAAAGATAACAGCAGCCCTAGATATATATAGGTGGTCAGAAGTGGCTCAGCTATTATGGCCATAGCCTGCTAGGTAATTGTGCAAGCAACGGCGCAACCATCAGTATCTGCGTTGAAGCAACCGTCCGGGACGAAACATTCAGCCGACTCGTACAGCTGGCTCCACCAATCATTCAACTGGTTTTTATAATCCTCGTTCAGATCGTCCGCGGTGGCGAACGTATCAAAGGTTACCTCATAATCCGGATTGTCCTCGGCGTCCTCGTCCCATACATCGTCGCCCGGGACCGTCATGGTGTCTGTCGAGTATGAGGCCGGGCAGTTGGGATCCTGATAAACACTGTAGAGGTTGTGAACAGCCGGCAGGGCGACGGTACCATTCTCGTTGTAGAGGTCCCAGGCCGTAAGGTCCGCAGTTTCGCGTGGCAGGCTGTCGCTCTCGCGGTCCTGCGGGTCCCACACGGTGCTTGGGGCGGCGGGCGCGATCGGCAAATGCGGGTAGACGCCACCGAGCTGGCTCTGGATGTAGCGGACCGAGGCGTAGAGCGCGAGGGAGTCAGCGTTGCGCATGGTCCACTCGCCCGTGTCGACGGGGAAGCGTGCTAGGGCTTTCACCACCTGCGGACCGTACGCTTTCACTTCGATCTCCTGCCCGCCCGCTCGCGCCCTCAATTTTAGGTCCGAGACGTGCCTGTTGTTGCCGTAGGACTCGGCGTTGGTGGCCCAGTCGATGTGCATGAGCTCGTGGGCCCACACGTGAGCTTTGTTCATCATGTAAGTTCCGACGTCGTATTGCCATGCAGGACCCAGGCTGGGGTCATTTCCATTATCAATGGCATCCTTCAGATTGAGAGTCTGGAAGTAGCGTGGGCAGAAGTTTATACGTGCGAGGCCGGAGTCGGCGTCCCTGTTTGTCGCGTATGCATACGGGCCGCGGTTGGCGGGATCGGAATCGCAAGGGTCCTTACATTTCCTCCTTGGATCGTCGCAGCGGACATGAAGACGCCAATCAAAGGGAGTGGGGACGTATCCTGGCTGGATAGTCGCCCATCTCTTGTACAGATCTGAGGTACATATTAGGTTGCGTTCGGTTGTACATAAAGGCGTGTAATTTACGAACCCTTGATCCTACTCTGAACAGGTCCGATCAGGCCAGGCGGCCCTAAATATTCGACCGCAGAGGCTTCGTTCCAATTGATGTTGTCGACTTCACTAAGAATCTGGTTCATGATCTTCCAAGACTGGACCCAGCCCTTGTAGATCTCGTTGGCATCCCAGTTGTCGCACCCATCGTAGCGGACTAAACGGGTAGCCGCGGCTCCGATGTCTCCGTCAAAGGCTTCCCCTTCAGCCTCTAGAGCACTCTCGAGGTAGGAGATAGCCTGCGTGATATTGACTTCGACTGAGACGGGCTGTTGGTCGGAAGTGATGCTGGTCGTTACCGTGGTAATGTTACCTTGCCTGGGGACCAAGGACTTCCGAGGGGGTCCTCTTCGAAGGACATTTGGGGTGTCTCTATAAGGGATCGTCCAGCAATGAGCGAGATCCGCCCAAAGTAACGGGATAGTTACGAAAAAGAAGGAAAGAGAAGTACGAGCCATCTTGACGAGAAAATAACGGATAACAGAAAGCGAACCAGGACAAGGAGTAAGGAGAGGGACGGTGATAGCAGCGATGACTTTAGCGTATTGACAGCCTCTTATACTTGTGCCGAGCCGTATTCAAGTTATTTGAAGCCATCCTTTAAGGCTGAGTAGGATGCATTCCATATTCCGTGGAGGTGCTCAGTTCCATATACTATTGTGTACATAGTAATCAAGCATCCGCGAGCTAGACAAGCCGTTGGCGGAGCTGCACGAGTAGGGGGAGCCTTCATGTAACCAGGGTATAACTATGGATTATATTCAACACCCCGAACGGAGCATTGATCTCATTGTAGATCTACGTAACAGTTCGGTATAACTGAAACCAACATCACAAATATACATCAAACACCCTTGTGCTTTACGCGTTTGAAATCGCATTATTTCTCAGCATTCAGTCGATAACGCCGAGAAGGCATAACCACGCCTATACAGAGTACAGCACGTAAGAACCCAAGCGATACCTAATAGGCAGAATATCGGGTTGGCATAGTGGATTACTACATAAGCGCTGAAGGAGCTCAAGTGGATTTGCCATTCGCCTCATTTCTGGCAGACTGGTCGGCTCCAAGGCATGCGGAAGATATGAAACATTCAGGAGTGTTACCGTACCGGTGGGATTGAGACTAATCCGTCTGCTGTTATTATTAACGTCAGCTGAATACCATGCTGACTACCACTAGTCTGAGGTACCTTGACCGGACGGGATAAGAATACCTTTAAAAAACCTAAGAATTGTAGGGGCTAAGGAATAAATTCGAATAGCAGAGAAGGTGATGTTTGAGACACCCGAAGCAGGCAGGAGCGTAGAACCGGTCGCAAGAAATATCCAGGTATGAAGGTATGAAGGGTGAACGGGGGCGAGGGGGAGCGACATCAGGAGGTGGCACGTATGCCGGCCAAATTATACGGGGCCAATCATTAAAGGGCTCTTCAGGGCATCAAGGTAACCAACCCAGATAACTTGTTATAAGTGTTAATTTACTTGAACGCGGCCCTGGTTGGAATATCTATAATTGGATTTCAATGACAGCATAGAGGGGCGCGAAAGGGGAAGGACCTTAAGAGGTGCCGCGTATGTCGGGCCAATTACTAACGGGCTCTTTAGGGGCTTACTATGGTGTTGTCGGTAGTTTTATCACACTGTTAGGTATTCTAGCTGGCAGGCCCACTTTGGTAATAACCTGCTTGGACTAGGGGTTCCAAAAGGGGCTGCAATTTTTCGCATGTACCTGTGGTCGACCCATGCAAAAACTAAACCTAATTTGGGTGCCGTGGTTACTAGCGCGGCTCACTGGTACCTGACAGCGTGTTAAAACTTTGCCTGATTCTATAGTTAGTTAGGTATTAAAGTAACCCAGATAACTTGCTATGAGCGTTAATTTACGTCAACGGAACCCTAGTCAGAGTATGTATAATTGGATTTTAATGAAAGCTAGGGATAGAGTAAAGTTATCTCATCTGATTTCAAATCGGGGTAATGCTGGTTATTAATTGAAGTCCTTTCGCACGTTTCCAATCAGGCTTATGCCCGGTATTTAAAGTTTTTACAAGTCCCATAAGATATCGCCGTGCACGCAAGCCGAAAATTCAACCGAGAATTTGGTTTCGTGCCCCCCGAAAAGCCTCGCACCCCACCAATGGCATTGGCCCTCAGCTAAAATTGACGTCGCTACAACGCTCTGCGCAGCAGTCCATGGACCCACGCACCCTATTCATCTATGTTACGTACTTGCCGTGATAAAGCTACTTACATACTGAATAATTTATATCCTGCAGCCCTCGCATCATGTTCCGTCTTTGGCCATTCTCCCGTGAGGGCCAGGGCCGGCCCTCATCAAACTACGACCCCTCCTATGAAGACGACACCGACCAGGACGTCTCGGGCCCGGAAACGCGCCGTGTCGCCTTCGGCACTCACACCACTATCGTGTACGGTTACCCCTCCTCCGGTGGCGTGCTCGTGCTGCCATACTGTAACGGCGTCGACCTCACGTTCCTGGACATTCCGCGCTTCGAGCCCGTAGAGCGCTCTGAAGACCCCGCGGCAGAGGACCGGCATTGCCACCGCATGAGGAGGCTGGGCGCGTGGAAGTTCACGAGCGTGAGGGAATACGAACTCATGGAGCTCTTCAGCCTGGAAGAGCTAGGTCGGAAGATTCTAGTGGTTGCGGCATGGCCTCAGAGCGGGGCAGGCGTATGGGTGATAACGATGCACGTGAATGAGGCGGCGGAGAAGGGACTGGCCCGCGTTTGGAATGCGTTGAGTATGGATGAGAGGTGTGAGGTGGTAGAGAAATTGGGTGGGAAGTTCTACCACGATCCTGCGGATTGTCCGGATTTGGAGCTCTGAGGAATTCTGGACCTGATAATCGTTCGTTCTTGAGATTTTGTTAGCTTTACTCTGAGGTCGTCGTGCCCAGGTAGGTTTGCAACCTCAACCCCAAGTGCAACCAGTTCCCGGAATGCACTCCTTGGGGAAAATCATGTCTTTTCCGGAGGCCTCTAGGACTGGTTGCATTAGAAAAGCTGGCATACCTGACTGGCCACGCCGATGAGAGGACGTTCATGACTAGTTACTCTGTAGTTTATTATTTAGCTTGTCCCATATATGATAACAAAGCAATAGCGGCACCCGGAATCGTATATCCTTTTGGGTCCATGTGTGCGCTAAGATTCGCTGCTGATAGCCATAAGTCGATTGACTTGAAACAGCGAGATTTGTACGAGCTGAAGCTCCAGCCAAGGGGACGGGTAAGGTCTATATATTAACATTATTAGGTGGACTGAAGAGAAATGACGACTATTACCCAGTTCTTAAGTAAGAGTTATACTAACGGCAATGCACACAGCGCGGAAAGCTTCGAGACCAATCGCGAATAAACTTTATTATATACTCCTCTATGGCGACAGTCTTGCCAAAAAAAAGAAAAGGGGGCGTGTTTCTAGAAACCTAAGGCCAGGGTGTTATGAACTCAAAATGTAACCCGCTCGTCGCCATTTTCTTAATGAGCTCAAGTACTTTTGCGGTATTATAATTCCTACAACAACCGGCGTATATTATATATAGAGGACATCAGTTATGTTATTGTATTCGGCTAATTACGTGTGGTATAACACGGATTACCTACTTCGGAAAAAAAAAAAAAAGTCGGAAGATGTCAGCTAGCTAAGGGTGCATAGCGTACATATTATACGGAAAGGCCAACTTTTAATCGGCGTATATATGTTCCGTAACGAAGCGATTCAGAACTGCTTGGCAGAAATCCCCGAGAAACTAGAGATTATCCAGCGCTTGTCAGATGTACACCACGCCTCCATCCGATTACCTTCGTGTGCGGATGCCATTATGGTCGCTATCTTTGCCGTTCTGGAACGTATTATGGACCAGATCACCAGAACATGGAGGAGTAAGTTGCCCATAATTATATTTGGAGGCATACAGCTGCCAGACCGCAGTTAAAGTAGCGGAGAAAGCCGGTAAAATCACCAGAGAGCTTCCTTTTCTAGCCTTTCGAAGCAAGCCGGACCACCAAAAGCCAAAAGGGGATAATGATGTCGGAGAGTCCGGCGTGGATGGGGTGAATAATGAGGACGACCGAGAACAGAATTTGACTGTGACAGAGGCTTTGGCCAACCTACAAAACCAAATCAATCGTTTCCAAAAGCAGGTAGATATTTGCAATCAGGAAAGCCTAGGCAGGATTGAAACAGCCGCTGGTGATCTAAAGCGTGGCCTGGTGTTTGTTGCGGAGCAAAACACGCGCGAGTACCTAAGATTTCAGTGCCTTCCGGCTTCGGCTTTCCCATGCCTAACCGAGCCCGGCTCCGGCAGACCTGGGGACGATCATGGCAGATTCCGTGAACAGACTTGAAAAACAATTTGCCGGCACTTCAGAAGAGATTCTCAAAATTCTCTTTTTACACTTCGGTGACGCCTTGTACCGGTTCTGCGCCCAGCAATCCGAATTTCAACGCCAAGACTGGTGAAAGTAGAGTTCCCCAGCTGACCTTGCCGCAATGGCATCAGTACTAACAATCATCCATGATAGTTGATTATGGAAAGGTGAAACTTCTCCAAGAAGAACAAGAGGCTATATCCATGCGTCACCGCCAAGAGAGTAACAACCGCATAGCGTCGAAAAGGATTAAAGGACTCACGGGCTTTACTTACGACCCGATGGCAGATATGAAAGACTGTCTCGAGCACATAGAGTTACTTGACCCCGACGAGAAGGATATATTTCAGTTGATCATACGCTCAGAACAATTCAACCACTAGTTCCAGGAGGAGCAATCGAGCGTCCTCGAGATCGACCCCCAGACCCCCCAGGCTTCCCTAAACAACCCACTCTCCTTCACCAGCGCCCTATTCGCTACGAGTCTCCGAAGCATAGCCCAGTTCCCAGTGCTCGCTTTCTTCTGCAAACACAGGAACAACGAGTCTCCGTTCGAGGACATATCAGGCCCAGTCGCCCTCGTCAAGAGCCTGAACGGCCAACATCTCAGGTTCACCGCCGATCACCGACCCTCGCTGTACCTTTCGGCACTCGGAAACCAAAAGTTCTTTTCAAAAGCAAAGAAAAATCTCAAGAACGGTCTCTGGCTGTTGGATGTGCTACTCTCATCGTTAATAGAGGACGATATGTTTTGTGTCATCATTGATTGTCTCTCACGGCTCTCGGGAAGTGAGAAGGATGGAGATAGGGTGATTAAAAAAGCTGAGTCGAATCATTAAGAAGAGGGAAGACGTTGTCATCAAGGTGATGGTAACTGACGCGTTTGCTGTCGGAATGCAACCATATATAGCTAAATAAGCTCGAACCAACAACGGTTCGAGCGCCCACCTTTTGGAGTCCAACATTTGCCAGCTCATATGTCAAGAGCATTGCGGACATATCACTTCATGCTCAAGATTCCGTTAGCGGGTTTGGCGCGATTGATACCCTTGAAAGCAGTGACGAAATTGCTAAAAAGGTGAAGCGTAGACAAGATGTAAAAGATGGAGATGGGGAGGAGATGTCGGACAATGTGGATGAAGATGATAAGGACGACTATGACGGTGACGATTATAGTGATACAAACGATTAGCAACATAATAAACATCTCTTTACCTTTAAAATTCAGATTGAGTCAAGGTGGAAAATGAAAAAGAGGCTGTTCGCTCTATCAATAACATTTCCGTTTTCGATTAAAGGCGAATAGTGGGATTATTGATCATGGAAGAACATAGCTAAGTCGGACGAACCTCGAGGCGTTTAATATACCTTACCGAGATCAGGCCTTATGTTCGAGGTTATGGCTGCGGATTACGGTCCATCGCCATGCGGTCAAGAACCATGGTCGGGATAAGATAACAAGATACATTGTTGCAATTATACTTGAAAAACATATCAGCTTTTATTATTATTATCATTTTATTATCGCAGTTACTTTCTGAATTTGTACGGCATACAACCGGGGCGTCCTGGCCCTTCCTGATGCTAATAATATGTTCAGCTTTATGCACGGCTGGCTTGCTCCATATAAGTCTTAAGACCTATCATTATAAAGGTTCTCTGATACATTTCTCTAAGGTTAAGTTCCTGGCATGAGTCAGAGCTCTGGGCCAGGGTATCTACAGCTTTCCTTCGTGCTTGCACTGATTCAGGCGCTCGTGAGAAGCCCTTCAACCCCCTGAAGAGTGGGATTCCGACCCGCATCCGAAGATATTGAAGTAACCCCAGACCATGATTCCCTTAGACCTCCGCATAGGCTCAGATGACAAATAGAAAGGCGCAGCAGGATATCCGAACTGAGTCTGCCTTGCCGTATGCGCTTAACGTACCCCCGGACCACCACTCCAAGCCTACCGAAACGAACCTTGACGGCAGGCAAGCCAACCCAATCCGGTACCCCAGATAAAGAAATGATGATGCATGGTGACAATTTTCCACTTCGCTCCGGTTGATGCCTGATCCCGTCCACGAACGTCAGTCTAGCTTTGCGCCACCTTCAATGAACCCTCGATAACGCCCATCAGCACCCAACCCCACACGCCAGGAAAAGCACAGCCTGGATGGAAACATGAGAGACAAGCGCCAAGGCACGATGCCCTTCGCAACCGCTGCAGCTGGCCAATCAACTCCCATTGCGCCCCGCCCCCCCTTTGAGCTCCCACCGGAATGCCTGGAAAGCACTTCCACCGAAACACAGCAGCTCCGAGAACGCGAGCAAGTGGGAAAACTCTGACTAAGAAAACAGCGACAAGGGTTACAAGGAGCAATAAGGAATGCAGTATCTAAGTCTTAAGTTCGTTGTGGCATAGCCCCTTGCCATCGTTGTAGCATGGCGATAAGAAAAGAAAACAGAATGCTGGCAAGGGGGGCAGTGCTATATGAAGTCGCATCAGAACCCTTCTCCAGGTGGGACCGTACAAGAAAGGGCCCCAGAACTGGAATTCTTGTATAGGAGTTCCGTTCATTTTTGGACCCTGTAGTTTCGTCTCTGGGGCTCGCAGTGAGTCTTGCAGTTGTGGCACTCGAAGCCGTTCTGCTGGATGTAGACGCGATGAAGGCATTTAGAGCAGCGCCACCACCTCTTGTGGATGATGCGGTCGGCCCACCACTCGCTCGTCTCCTTTTTTGAGGAGCTCCGCCGGAGCAGATCCTCCCTGTGGTAATCGCGGCAGTGGTCCCTGTAGTGGTCGGAGCGGTAGAAGGGGTTGGTGGACCGCGAGCACTTTGCGTAGTCACACGGAAAAGACCGCTTGGCCGACGAGTCCCAGTGCACCTGCTGGTAGTGTCGTTCCAAGTCCGCCTTTCTCTTGAAGGGCTTCGACTTGCAGCCGGGTTCGAGACAGATGTTGAGGTGCCCTGAGCGCGATCTGGAGGCGATGTGTCAGTTATTCGTGTGCATATTTTCCGAAAAGTAGAGTATGCCACCATTTGCTTACTTGATCTCGCTGTCCTGGCAAGGTTTGTACATGGGATAGTCGTCATTCGCAGTATATTCTGCCTTGAGACGCCAGTACGGTGGCTGGCCCTGCTCCACCTGGGCGATGAAGTCGTAGAACTGACACCACGAGTCATCCTGCGAGGACTCAGCATCCCCCTGAACAGGCGTGTGATAACTAATTTGAGGTTGATAGGAGTCGCTCTCAGCCCCTGTGTACTCTATGTTGTATGATTGATGTCCCCCATTGTGCGCGGAGTCGCTCTCAGCCTCTGTGTACTCTATGTTGTATGGTTGATGTCCCCCATTGTGCGCGGAGTCGCTCTCAGCCTCTGTGTACTCTATGTTGTATGATTGATGTGCTCCATTGTCCGCGGAGTCGTCAAGGTAGCTGAATTCGTTCGTTATCTTACCCCCTGGCGACTCTAGAGCGTTGTCATCCAGGCTGGCTCTCGAACCCCAGGGCGATGTCGCCTTGTAGCTCCCGGAGCTGGTTGAACTGCTACCGGACGGGCTTCGTGCCATCTCCGGGCTGGTGGAGGGACTGAAATATGTCCCGTCCTTGCCACTGACGCCTGACTGGTATGCAGAGTACTCCATGTTTGGATATAGTGTGTTGAAGGTGGCGAAACTGGTAACTCGAATTTGTTGTCGCAGACTTGTATCGTGCTGTTGAACCGATACCTCTTCGTAGAAACAAGTACGCACAGTTATAAAGCGGACTCTCACGCTTCGCGCCGTCCTTCAAGGTTCTGTATTACACCCTTATTTGTTTAACCACGTCGAGCTAAGAGCTTCCGGGAAGGAGAGAGCAAACGGAATCTGCTCCGTGAAGTTGGTTGAGTCAGGATGGTTGCGCTAAAGGGGGGGACTGATTGCGAAGGAGTGTGGTGAGACAGAATATGAGAACTCAATGTTTGTTCTCCAGACGTCACTAGGAGACTATAATATACAGCGGCATGGAAACAGGGCTCATATAGGAGTCTTCAAAGTGCAGTCGTGTCTGAAGTGTGTTGACCAAACATCGCAGACCGATGACATTAGCTAGGGTCTAAAGTAGCACTTCCAGACAAGGTGAGGCGGAAGCAGCCTCATTTGAGGCTCAAAATAAGAGATATGAAGACGAATTGTATGCTGAATTATAATATTATCGCAAATATTGGGCCCTTGTCCACCAAAAATGAGGCTCAACCCGCGTCAAATATGTCCTTATTGGGTGACTTTCCTTGACACCTTTTATCGAGGCTCGAGAACAACATGTCCGTCTTTGTTCTATTGGCGAGCATTGTCAAAGCCACTCCAACTCCTCGCCCTTGATAGGCACAGAGCGAATATATTAGGAAACGGACAGAGACTTGGTTTAGGCTCTCCAACTCAGGGTTTCATGAAGGGCGCTGCATAAGTGCCTGGCGTCGAATCGCCAGTTGCCATTTTCGGTGAGCAAGCCCTAGAACGAGCGAGACCTGCGGCCGGTACGTCTACTACATCCCCGGTTGGTGTTATTCACTGGATGGGGCTGGGCCGACGAGAGAGGCTCAGCCCAATGCCATTTTCTTACTTACATATGAGCGACTTTATCACCCAAGGGCTGACTATCTTGATAAGATGCCAAAGGGACGACTCTAACTCTTCGTCCAATCAGGAGTGACATATGATTACAGCGCCAAGGTCTGGGGGGCTGAAGCGTAAGGGACAATGACTGGATCTCGCATAGCTCCCCGGGAATTGCCTTTGTTCGGCATGCTTATTAGCAGCTTAACCTTAAGTTACCACCCTACGTCAATCCTCCGCGATTTAGAAATTGGGCTTCCATACACCCACCCGTTTCTCTGTCCTAGTTGCATGGGGATCTGAATCAAATGACGCCCTGTAGACCTTACGGACCTCGGGATACTCGTGTAACATCAGGGAACTCATGGCGTGCTGCTGCCTGCTGCGCAATGCATATTAGGCACACAGCCACCACGTGTTTTGTTGCCTCGACTTTTCTGGTGCAGCGCAAAGCAAAATCGACGTGGCTCGGTTGCCCGTGTACCATGGCGGGGACAACACTCGGCACAGGCGGACTGGTTCGCCCCTCTGAGCGCCTTACCAACATGACTGTCCGTTTGCATATTCAACTCTGACGAAGCCGGACTTGTGGGCCGTGCCAGCTAGCAGGCATTCCCCAGTGCCACGCGCCTCTTCCGCGTTCGGTCTTGCTCGCAAGTGAGTGGGATTCCGTCTGTCATAATCCCCCTCCCCATCTTGAGGCAGCTGCAGGAGTGAGGCGGCATCGAACGGTTCGCGACAAGTTCCGCAGTAAAGTTTGGAGTAGTTTCTCCTGAATGGTGATTTGCTCAAGGGCCGCTTACCGAGACCATTTTCGGCAATCTCACAATAAAAACGAAGCAGACTGGAAAGCGACAGAAATGGCCTCAATCCGATGCCAGCTTCTGCCTCGCCAGATTTCCTTTTGCTGCGCGTAGGCCTCTCCCCCAGCAATTGCATCCCAAGGCTGCACGAGTAGTCCGTTTATCCGAGGATCCTGCATCCTTGCTCATCGGCAATAAAACGACAACGCCACTGTGAATGACAACGACAACAGGGGTCATGAACCGAACCCTCGCCGCGCAGTGGCAAAACCAGCGGTGACACCATAGGGGACAGGGACATTCGAGATGAGAGTTCGGTGAGCCAATTCCATAGCCACATCATCGCCAGCCGTGAATGGAAAACCAGGCATTCGGCATCCTCGAGCTTACATATAAAGACCACTATCAGCAGAAGCCGGACACCGGACTGGGGGTTGGGCATCAATGCGTTGCAACGGTCGAGCCTCGGATATCAATTGGTTCAGCATTGCGACATTGGACAACCGTGCCACGTATACCAGGGCTGTAAGCCTCCCACCAGTCAAAAGAAAGCCGCTATAGGAGCATCACGAAAGCCGCAGAGGTTCCAACTCAAGAAAAGAAAGAAGCCTTGTTTCTCATGCATTGGTCGACGCTGGTGGTATGGTCATGCTGCGGCTGCCTGTTGGTCTGATGACCAAGCTATCCACTTCCCTGACGTCGTGCCAGCTATCTGGACTTCGTGATAGCAGTTAAGAAAATGGCGTTCGGGCTACGGAGATATTGGCGTTCTGCATTCTACGATCTGAGGGGTTTTATTGCCATCGCCCCAGCATCACCATGAGTCCGCCCGTCCATCGTAACATCGTATTACGGTGTGATCTTCGATCGGTGTGCATAGGCTAGGTTTAAGTTTTAGATGACACGTGTCTGGTTTATGCTGGGCTTCCCGGGCAGAGGATGAGCTGTTCATTGTTTGCATAGATAGTGGTATACGGCAATGGCGGTCGGGGCCTCTGATATAACTGACAGACCACGCTGTGAGACATCGGCCTTGTTGCCGCACCGCTCACATGCGTAGAAAACGTTGCCTTGATTTTCTTTTTAACCTACTGTAACATCACCCCTTCTTAAAAAGTCCCACCGGTGCCTCAGGAGCTCTCCACCCATAATAGGGGTAATGTTGCCACGACGTCTCTGTTAGTTGCGAGTATTAGCGTAACCGGTATGAGACCAATAGGTGCATGAACCTGAAGATCTTGCCCGAAGTGATTTCAAGGAAAAAATGCCGGAAGGCCATCCGATACCTCAATAGTAAACCCTCCACAGCCTTATCCGTACGCTACCGTACGCAAAGTAAACCATGCTATCACTACAAATCCTCTTCTCCGTGTCTACACTTGCAGATCTACTCACCTCTCTCACGAGGACGAAACCCCCTACCCTCCTCTAATTACTTGCGCAGGAGACCAACCCTCATATGTCCCTCGCCTCCACGGTTAGAGCGCAGACAATACGGGATGAACACCACTTCCCTCTTACAATCCTCCCAGCCCTCCCCCTCCCCTTCCTCCTCATCCACAGCCAAGCCCGGCGCGGCACCGGCCCTCTTCCCTTCCCAGGCCGTCATATCGCGGACCCAGGCCTCGGAGCGGAGCTCGACGTAGCTCTCCTGCTCCCCCTCCTCCTCCACACCCTCGTCCTCGCGATACAAGCGCGCCACCTCGTCCCACCGCGCGCGGAAGCCGGGCCGTACGCGCAGAGCGCGCCACGCCTCCTGCACGGGCGACGCGGGCGAGATGGCGACGCCCCGGAAGTGGGCCGGGCCGCCCGGCGCCAGCACCCACGGGTTGTCGGCGTCCTCGGCACAGTAGATCAGCGGACCGCGCGCGAGCGCCAGCGTGCGCTGCCCCGTCCGCGGGTGCGGCGCCAGGTGACGGGGTTCGAAGCCGTGGATCTGCAGCGTGAAGGATGGGTGCGCGGTCGTGTATGCGGGCGGGAGGACGAGGTAGCCGTTCGCTCCTAGCGTCACCCCCTTTGCGGCGGCGGTGGGGTCGGGGGCTGGAGAGAGCTGTGTGAGTTTGTGAGCATGGTGGTTGATGTTGAATGGTTCGGAGACGATGGTTGGGCCTGCTGATGCAATACGTAAGGAAGGTAGGGGTTATTTGGACGCACCGTAAACTTCCCGTGAGCCCATCCGGGGATGCGTAACCGGATAGTGGTATTCATAGACGATGGCGCTTTCAGGTTAAAGGAGACAGTCCCCTGCCAGGGCCAGTCAGACCTCTGCTCGAGGCACACGCTCTGTCCCTCGACTTCGAAAGTGACCACGGCCGTGGTATAGAGATGCACATTAACATACACCTCACCAGGTGGCCCCGCCGCGATGGCCCCGTAGTCCCAGAGGTAGCCGCCGAGGCTGCCGAACAGGCGCATGAGGTTGGGCGGGCAGCAGGAGACCTCGAACCAGCGCTCGCGGCGGCTGAGCTGGGCCTCGGAGCTCGCAAGCTGGTTGACGTAGGTGAAGCTGGCGCCGTCGAGGCCCATGCCTGTCATTACGTTGTTGTAGAGGCACAGCTCCATGATGTCGCCGTAGCGCGCGTCGAGGTCGAGGTGTACTGTAACATCCGGAGTCAGTCATTGTCCTCTCTAACCAGTTATGTGAATAGCAGGATGTCATCAGATAGGGTTCAGGAGCCACGACGAAACCCCTGAAATTCTCCATTTGGGGATCTCGATTCTTGAAATACAAAACAAGGGGGCACAAATAACTTCGGGAATTGCTTACGCAGACGCTCCGCGAGCATCACGGCGCCGATAGACGCGCACGTCTCGTTGTAGCACCCGCCCTCGTCGCTGCCCTGCGGCAGGAAGTAGTCGATGCCGAATCCCTCCCACTGCTCCATGGCCCCGCTCCCTCCCGTCAGGTACATCTTGCGGTCGACCATGTTATCCCAGAGCCGGGTCAGGGCCTCGAAGTATGCGTCCTTCTTGCCGTCCGCCGCCGCCTTGTTGTCCTCCCCAAGACATAGCAGGTCCGCGACCCCCGTCAGCAGATACATGGCCCTGACAGCGTGGCCCTCGACGGAACACTGCTCGAGAATGGGCGCGTGACTTTGGTTGTACCAGTGCTCGCCGGAGACGGGGTAGGCGTCGGGGCGCTTCCAGGGGCTGTCGCCGCGACGGCGGGCCTCCCAGTCGTAGAAGTGCTCGCCGTCCTGGCCGGCGGGGTTGCCGCGTTCCTCGATGAAGTAGCGCGCGAGCTCAAGGGCGTCGGCGCTGCCCGTGGCCGCGTGCAGGCGCAGCAGCGCCAGCTCCATCTCCGGGTGGCCCGGGTACGCGTGCAGGCGGTCCTCCTCGGGCCCGATGACGCTCCGGATGTATCGCACGTACTTTTCGACCACCTCGACCAGGAAGTCCGTCTTGTAGTACTTGCTGTGCGCGAGGGCGGCCTCGATCAGGTGTCCCGCGTTGTACCTAAAGCAATAAGTTAGCTAGGTAGATATAGCTAAGTAGACACGTTCTGCTAGACCAATTCACCAGACTTTCAAAGTCCAAGCAAGCGTAGGGAAAAGGCGACGAGAAACTCACAGCTCATGCATATCCCTGATATCCGTCCACCGCCTCTCCGGAGCCACGACGGTAAAGTAGACGTTCAGGTACCCGTCCTCCTGCTGGGCACTCCTGATCATGGCGGCGAGCTCGCGCACGGCGGCGTCGACCTCGGGGTCGTAGGGGCCCGCGGCGAGCAGGTAGCAGGCGCCCTCGAGCCACTTGGCGACGTCGCTGTCCCAGAAGACGGGCCGCGGGCACGGCCAGCGGTAGCGGTCGACGTCGTACGCCGGCTGCCACCGCAGCCGGAACGCGTCGTACCGCCCCGTCTCGCGCAGCTGCCGCAGCTGCGCCCTGGCGCCCGTCCGGGCGAACGTCCTACGCCGCGCGCGCAGCACCGAGGCGCCGTGGAACCGCGTCTCCGCGAAGCGGGTCTGCGGGTGGTCGTCCGAGGACGACATTGTTTGTCCGGGTGTGTGTGTTTCTGACCTAACTGATTCTGCCTTAGGTATGTAGGTATTAACCGGTGCAGGCAAAAACGTTACGGGATATCCACGGGAGAGACAGACAGGAGTCACAGGACGGAGCGGGAAGATGGGCTGGCTGATATCCCGCTTGCCGAGTCAGGACATAGGTTGAGTGAGTTACGTCCTGAATCCTCTATAAAATGTAAGATTCAGGAAATTTCACCAGTCCACCGTAAACCGACCTGAGAGATGGGTCGATAGCTGATTACGGGCGCAGGGGCGCCGAGGTCGAATCCACCTATTGAGAAAGGCGGCAACCTGACAATCCGGGGAAGTTGGGTCCGGTTAGTTATTACTGTGCACCTAAGGTAGAGTGATACGGCGGTGGTAAACGGGCACTTGACTAACAGGAGGGGAACCCCCTGCAGGTAAGTAACTGATCGTCGCCGAATTTCCTGTTGCTGGTGTGGGTGACATCGTAAGTACGTATCTTGGTTGCCGTGGCGAAGCTCGGCCCGCCCGCCTACTTAAGCCTCATCCGACTGAGCAAGAGTGAAACAGTGAATGCTAAAGAGGCGGTAAAAGCATATGAACATCATTCCAAGCATTCCGTAAACCCACCGCACATTCTTCGTAGAATGGGGTTATAGATCTATGCAAGTACTTAATTGGGGGTGCCCATCGAGGCCCCGTTGAACATGTAAAACGAATATGTCGGTTACGCCTACTTGATCTGAGTCCCAGGAGTGCCTACAATACCATTGAGCCGATCAGGCAAGCCTTAGCCCGCTTCATGAGAAATCCTACCGGCCAACTAGGCAGACATATGATAAAGTTCTGGCATGGGACAGGTCTCGATGGCCGTGAAACCAACGGCAAGGGCACATACACACCGGAGAATCCGACTGAAGATCCAGATCCTCGGTTGCAACCGGACTGTCTATTAGCCGGGCATTGTGCATGACACGTAGAGCATAGATAGGCATGTAGAGGACCCAAAAGTAGAAAGGGGGGAGGTGTGTAACCACCCTCAAAAACAAGGCAGTCTCGTATTCCCCATGCACTAATTATGACAATGCCCCGTTTTCTCATTGCGGCAACGTGCGTTCCTCACCGAGGGGATTTGGTGAAACCCTAGCCTACATGGACCGACCTGCAAAACGCACCGGACCACTAATGCGTATAACGAGCACGCACCACTCAACCTCGATAGTACCCCTTTTAGGGTAGCGTAGGACAGGAGAAATTAGACCTCGTCTTCCAGAAATCGATAATGGAACTGGAAATCGGCCTTCCTACGGTTCATCCTGATAACCATGTGCATTAGCCAAAGACTTACCCGGACGTGGCCGCAGCCACGGAAGCAGCAACGCGAGGACTACTTACCAAGTCGATTCGTAATCAAAGAAGCGATAGGTCCCCTTTTCGAACTCCTCGGTGATCTGCTTGGGCTCCTCGTGTCGCTGGAACCAGGTCTGGTACTGCTTGTGGAACCTCCAGCTCTGGTCCTTCAGCGCCTTTGCCGCTAGGTATTGCTGATACGTGCCCTGCTTGTAGTAGAAGACGTAGAATAGCGTATCGGGTTCTATCCGAGCGTACAAGCGAGGATCGTCAAATATCGGCAGAGGTTCTTGTGGGTATCCAGCTACCGAAGGGGTCGGCACCTCAGGCCGGTAAGTCCGGCGCGGCTCCGCGTCGAAGTTGTCCATCATGTTTATATTGGCCTGGGAGGCGGCTAGCATGCGCAGGTGTGAAGGCGTGTTGACTTGGATCGGCCGCTTCTTGGACGTCTCGAAAGATTCTACGAGGTCCTGCAGAGAGGCAGGAAGGTGATAAATAGACTCTTCCTCCTTCTCCTCGTCGGGCTTGACACCATTCGCAACGCCGTTCTGATGCGTTGCTGCTACTTCGTTAGCATTTAAATTCTTTTTTATACTCTAAAGGCGGCTTACTCCTGGACGACTCTCCCCGTTCGCTTGCTGTGGCTGGCTGCGATTGTTTGCTTGCTGCCTTGCCCTTGCCGGAGTCTGCCTTCTTCGTCGTTGCTGGCGTCGGCCTCGGACTAGGAACGCTTGTCGCCGCCTCCGCAGGTTTGGGCTCGTGCGCGGTCGAAGTGCCGGGTTTCGGTTCTGACGAGGCGGGTTGTACCGAGGTCGTTGCCGGTGAATTCGTGGCGCTCGTTCTCGGCGCCACAGGAGGTAACGAGGGGGTGCCCGCGGATGACGTGACCGGTTGCGAACCGGGAGGCGGGGGGAGCGGCGCTATGCCGACGTTGTTCTTGTCACTTGCGGCGGCAGCGGCAGCCGCCGAAGCATACTTCAGGACTTCCCCGGCAGGTCGCGTGGGTAATGACGCCGGTTTCATGCCATTGTTAGCGGTGCTAGCATTCGTAACGTTGGCCAGCGGGTTGTGCAGCGTCGCCAGTGTGGGTAACGGGGACTTGAGCTGTGTAGACGGCCGTCGACCCGCAGATGCCGCTGCTTCGACCGCATTCCTCATCTTGCCTGGTATGCTGGCGGTGCGTGGTGGTTCCGCGTCTGCTACCTCTTCCTGTACGGATTGTGTGTCTTGTGACGACACCCGGTCGTTTTCTTGGTTCATGCCATAAGCATCCTCCTCATCCTGAAGGTTCAGATCGTCGTAGAGTCCGTCGTCGTCCATGAAATCGTCTTGCATGCCTTCTGCCACATAGTACTTGATGCTCTCTTCCAGGTCGGTGACCTGCTCCGCTTCGACACCTCCGTTTTCCAGGGACCGTCGAATCAGTTCGAGTTTCCCCTGATGCCATTTATGCCTCTCGATGATACCCTCGATGGCGGCTATTCGGTCGGCCTTGGCGCCTTGGTTCTTGCCCTTCTTCATTGTGACCTGTATCGACTCGCTTTCGGCCTCGAGCGCCTCGATCTGCTGTTCCAGCTCGTCCACCATATTGCTAAGAAACTCGCCGGCCTCCACCTTGGCCTGCTCCTTGGGATCCAGCTTAGCGGCTGCCGACAGCCCCTCTTTCGAGTAGGCCTTGGTCTTCATAGCCTTCTCGACAGCCTTGAAACGCTCCATTTGCTAGAGAGACAGAGGAAGGAGATAAGTCACTATACGTACGGGAAAGCAGCGAGGGCCGGGGCTGGCAGTGTGGCTATGACAAACCGTTTCTATCAGCTTCCGCTTCTCCATGAGCGGGGCCTTATCCTTGATGTCATTGCTGGCAGCCCATGTCTTTATTTGGTCGCGCAAGCGCTGGAGCTTCTTGATCTCACGCTTCAGATTGTCTTCTAACTTCTCCTTCTGGGATACGTTATTTGACTGCTCGATCTTTTCGTAGATAGCCTCGAACTCCTGTACGCCTTCGTCTACCTTCTTGAAGCATTTGTCCACTTCCTGTTGTAATTTTCGTGCCGCCATGGTTGGGTATGGTTGCTCAGGAAAGAGCCTGAGGAAAGGGCTGTCGGTTGTGATTATCGCGCTGTGGTAGAGGTTGAGATGGTAATATCCGGTTTTCGCAAGGTGGGTATGACGGTGTTGAATGGCGCCGTCGTGAGGCTCGAGATGGGAATCGGTACCACGGTATCGCGCAGTCGCGTTGGTTTAGGTAAGTAGTCAAACCAATCGGAGGTTGAGATGAAGGAGAGTTGATGCTTCAGTAGTCAAGGTCGGAAGAAAGGGACGGCGCATAGATGGCCTTTTCCACCTCGCTTTCTTTAATCTGAAGGAAGAGAGAGCGAGAGGAGGGAGCTGTTTCCATCAGCTTACGCAGTATTTGGGCCGGCGTTTGTGTCGGTCGGTAGATGGTTTGCTTTTTTTCTTTCTTCTTCTGCTTTTCCCCCTTGCTTCTCCTTCTTCCTTGGTCAAGGGACAAGAAATGTGGAAGGGATGTTCTGAAACACTATTGTTAATCAAATAGATCTATTTTGGGGGGCTGAGGCGTAAGATGTACATGTAGCCTGGCTGTTGCGTCCGACCTCTCTGAGACTGATATTCTTAGGGTGTTTGTTTGTATGTGCGTGGGCTACCCGCAGGTCCTTTTTTTCGTGTATTGTTATCCAGCTTTTGGATTGAAGGCTGAGAGGATTGCAGGTGGTGTTCAAAGTAACAAAATACCCGGCATAGGTAATTACCACCTTTGAACCATTAGCATCCCAGCACTCTAGACTATGAGCAACGTTCAAGCGACCACACTTGGTAACCACGACTGGGAACCGCGTTATAGTACAGTAACGTAGTCTCCAGGCCTGGCTTCAAGTGCGTCTATACTCTCAGTGATGTGCCCACTCACCTCGTAACTGTACAAGGTATGTAGCGGATTAAATTCCATCTTGGATGTGCTTGTACCTATATGTACCTACCTAGATATTTTATGGGGTACAATAGGTATAGACGGAGGCACTTATAGTGGGCTGTGGCTTTATTCAAACAAATCTCGAATGATCTTTGGAATCTATTTCTATGCTATGACACTCCCATGATGGATTTATATCCTTTTCTATTGAGAATTAGGTTTTGCATATCTTGCATCATCATAAAGGAAGCGTGTTCTTAATAGGTTTCCCATGGAACCATCAAGGAGCACATTAACCTTGAACGTTCAAATACAGGTACCTAGAGGGGAATGAGCTGTACTTAACCCCCCAGGTTACAGCTAGCTGAAGGTTACATGGCCCGTACAAAGCGCCTTAGAGATGTAGTCGATTTAAGACTCACCTGCGAGATTAGGTTTAGGTTTAGGGACCCCCGTAATTTATACTGAACCTTGGAAGCTCTGAACGTTGACGTAACTTCCGCTTGCGAATCTGATACGGATGCGTGCAGCTCATATATTCACTTCAAGACTTAATCTCGCATATACGCTACATATCCCTGCAGCAACCGGACACAGCTGCCCACCTTCATCCTCTCGAGGTCCCGTATACGGCCGGCCCAACATGAAAGGTTGGTACTCTTTCCGCCCTCTTCCTCCGGTCCGTTTATAGTGTTATCTCTCAAGAGCACATGTTCATTCATGCCTTCCGTCGCGCAGCCATACTGCAGCGCGTGCTATCCGCCTCCGTGACGGTGGAAAAGGAGGTGGTGTCGTCGATCGGCAAGGGCGTGCTTGTCTTCGCGGCCGTGGCGCCGGGGGATACGGAGAAGGAGGCGGATTCGCTGGCGGCCAAGGTGCTGAAGCTGAAGCTGTGGGACGACGGGGCTGGTGGAAGAGTATGGCTTACGAGGACCCCTGATAACTAGAGTTATATTAATAAATGGTGCTTCTACTCAGTGGAAAAAGAACGTGCAGGAGGTCAACGGTGAGGTCCTCTGCGGTATGTACCCTTGCGCCTGGGCACCTGAGTATCGCGATCTGACGGCCGGTTTCCAGTATCGCAGTTCACCCTCCTAGCCTCGACAAAGAAAGGCAACAAGCCCGACTTCCACGGGGCGGCGGGCGGCGAGGAGGCCAAGAGACTCTATCAGTACTTTTTTGAGAAGGTGCAGCAGGGCTACGCCGCGGAGAGGGTCAAGAATGGCGTGTTCCAGGCGATGATGGAGGTCGCCTTGGTAAATGACGGTCCGGTATGCATGGGCCTTCTTTTTTCCCCTATGACTGCAAGCCTCCTGGAGATGCTGACTTCTGCAGGTTACGTTAGAAATCTCAACAGGTGGCCAAAAGCCTCCTGCTGAGCCGGGCGCCAAACCAGCGCCGGTTGAGTCGACCGCGTAAAGGCATTAACTTGGATGGTGGTAATTATAGATATTTATAGACTATAGAACCCCGTGACACGAACTGTCAGGACATATATTCCCAGCAGAGTGTACGAGACAGGCTGAGATTATGTTTGAAAGACTGGTCAAAATGCTGGGTTGATTGACATAGAGAGTGGGTATCGTCATTAGCCGTGATGCTCATCCAGACAGTTGTAGTAAAATCAAATCCGTAAATACGCCCCCAGAATCCGGCCAAACTACAGGTGGATGTCTCAAGAAAAAGTCACCCGATATATGAGCCGCTGTGTCCCGTGTATGTGAATGCCACAATTTCATCCCGCCGCGAAGACCAACCTTGGGGTATCGAGGTCCTTCTGCGACTCCTCCCTATGCCTTGCCCGACCTTTAACAACGCCGCGAGTAGTCTCCATATCAGCCTTTGTTCGGGCGCTGATTAACCTTGCGGCTCCGCCGCTTGGCGACGATCTCGGGATCCCAGGTGCCGCTGAAGATCTCCTCGCACTCGTCCTCGTCCTCGGAATCAAAGATGACAGTATCCTCCTGGCACCCGTCATCAGGCACAAGCGGGTTGTCCCTCCGGCGCGCCTCGACCTCCGGCATCTCGGAGACGGGGACGTCCTCCCAGCTCCGGTGGCCCACGCAGCGGCGGGTCTCGAGGATGAACTTGCCGACCTTGTACCGCTGCGACTCCTCCTTGGCGTCGACGTACTTCCAGCCTACCTTGGCGTGGCAGACGGCGCAGGCGATGTCGGCGACGACGTGCGAACCCGTGACGAGGAGCCGCGTCTCCGGCTTGTCCACTTTGATGTTGATGAGGTCGCCGCCGACGGCCGCCGCGACGCTCCGGCCCCAGTCCCGGTCCTCCTTTTGTGGATAAAGGTCCGCCGGCGCGGACACTAGGTAGGCGCGCCCGTAACGGCCCGTAAACCCCTTGCTCACGATCTGCGAGCAGAACGCGAAGTCGGTCCCGCACGTCGAGCACCTGATGGTGTCAGGTTGCGTCTGTGTGAGCTTCCTGATGTCCAGAGGCTCGATGAAGGCTCGTCGGTGGTCTTCCGACGGAGTCCCCCCAGAAGGGAATAACATTGGCGTTGGCGGACCTTCGACGGGACTGGACACAGTGGAGTCCGTCGGGGTTGTGCTCAGAGACGGAACAGTATTGTCGTTTGGTGGGCTACCGTAGCTGGTTGCCGAGCTCTGCCGTCGCCTGCGAAACGGTATGCTAAAGCTAGGGAGTAGGTAGATGGGGAACTTAGGTGCTGGCGGCGCTGCTGGAGCCGGCGTGGTCGTTGTACCACCGCTAGTAGCAGCAGTAGTAGTAGTTCTGAGAGAGAACATGGTGGGAGTCGCCCAGCTCCGGCTGCGAAGCTACCAAGACACAACGAGACAACGGGCCTGCAGGGCGAAATGTTCGAACTCATATAATATATACGCGTCGGTGTCTGCGGCGACGAACTCTCTTCCAGGGAGCTTCGCGATGTCCGAGAAGTCAAATGTGCTCCTATGTGCTGTGAATGTCTTTGGCGTATTAGCCCCGCTGCATGTACATTGCAGGCTGGTGATAGCTAGCATGCAAGCGGTGTAGGTGATTCGGAAGGTTTTGTCAGGGACTCATCGCGAGAAAAATTTCAATTACTTTGAAGAATTTCCGGAACCAGCGGCTACGATATTCGGAGGATGGAGTTAAATAGGAGTTGGTTCGACTCATCGGGCACTGAGAAACCGAGACTGTCGGGTCCCGTGCACATGGCATCATGATGCTCTATGGAAAGTGTAAATGCACCTAGTTTGAAGTTCCCGCCCCCGGCCTTTGGCTCTATCGCACCCCCCGGGGCCTGCCAAGTAAAAATGGACTAGGGGCACACAAGGACAAAAGCAGTCTATTATATTAGGAATCTTCGTCGAGCATGTCCTATTCAGTTGCCAAATTGCCACATTAATTGGTGCCGCTTGAAAAGGCGAATTAGAGAGGAGCCGTATAATCACGGTGCTCGATTGTGTCTGAAGTTCACTGTAATTGTCATAAACGGACCTGTAAACACTCGACACGAGGGGCACTTGAGGAATTCGGAAGATAGATATCCAGATCGTCATGCATTGGGCACTGCCCATTGGGCAACTTGAATCTCGCACTACAGCTTGTGCAACGGGGACGTAGCGAATGCACACTCTACACGCCGGTGTGATATTATTACCACATAGGAAGATACAGAACTGGCCACCCATTCCGGCGCAAACGGGCAAGTCAGCTCGTGCGTTTTTCGACTCCTCTCCGGCTGGTCCGCTGCGGAATGGAGGCTCCGGAGTCGGGTCTACAAGAGCATCATTATATTCTCCACCCGCAAGAAAAAGGGAATTCTTTCAGGACATCAACGAAGTATTGCTTTCTCTAAAAAGAATTGATAAGGCGGAAAATGTGGGTAGGTACTATGCATTCCAGTTTTCAGGTCTGCAGTATCTACCTAATTCTTTGCAGTCGGTCTCTCTTCAGGGAGTACGCAAATACATGGGCTCATCATCGCCAACAAAGACCTTAACCTGTGTCATCTAACACATGGCTACTTCGTACCAACCACCTCGTCACGATGGCCTAATAGGATGCAATACTTTACTAAAAGACAAGAGAGTTCTTCGCCTAATGCCAGAATATTACATAATGCATTAGGTATTCAAGTAGGGGCTCCCGTCTCTCGCTTCGATACCAGCCAGCCCAGCGTGGACAAACCAGCTAACCAGCTGCTTCTATCACTGGCTCCCAGTGGCCAGTGGGCTAGGCAGCCCAAGCACGTGATAGAATTGGGCGCGCTAATTCTTGGAACGAACCACAATGAGCCATAGGCCCCGCAACAAATTGATCTTGGCACTTTGTGGTTCCACTTAGTCCTTTCTAGAACCCACATAATTAATCCATTGAATAATCAGATTCGTTCATACACCTTTTTGAAAGGTTCTGCTTGGTATTTGACCCGAGGGGACCCCGAAAAGCACCACCGACCATCTTTGTCCAACTTTGTGTCCCCAACTAGTCCTCAACGGCAACTTACCTATTTATCGGTCGATCAATCAATCAACCAACCAACCGCTGACTCACAACGCAGAAAAGAAAAAGAGAAAAAAGGGGAATTCAACAAACACCGTACTGATACCGATACCAGCAAATCATCAAGCCCTGGCTCTCTCGACAGTTCTCAAATTACAAGAACACTCACTCCCCGACCGCCTCTCCCAACCTCCGTATTCCGACTACAAGACAACCCTGGATTCCATCATCAACAATGGCGCCAATGAAAAACAGTAGTAATTCCAGTAATTGGAGTAATTGTGGCGAGGCTGTTGCCCGTAGGGTCGACGTCCTCGCCAGCTGCTACGTCGTCGACCCTTCGGGCTCGCTGAAGGGACTCCACTACTGCACTACCGGGGCTGCAGGGGCCGAGTGGTATTCCTGAGGTCCCTATCTCAGGTCTACCATCTCCTCCGTCAAGTCCCCCCCTCGCGGCAATCACCTCCTCCAACGAGCTGGCCCTGCAACCGAAGCCAAGGAAGCGCAGCGCCACCAACTCTACCACCACTAGCCGCGGCCGCCGAGGGGGGGCAACACTCCAGATCAGGGAAGAATGTGAGAGGTTCTTCTGTGAGACTATGAAAACCGTATTCCAGGGTGAGTGGAATACGGCGAGTAGTGGCTCCGTCCTGACGGGTGTTAACGGCACACTTACACCGCCCGACGACTACCTTACGCCACCGTCTTCATTATCGTCCTCAAACTGCGATATAAACAACATGCCAGTTAACGTCGAAGGTTGGATGGAATTTTGGGACTATGCCGGACGTACAAGTTTTCGAGCCTTCATTGCCGATGACGGCAAGGAGAAGTCGCTGTTCGCATTCTTTGACAGCGGTCTTCTCAACGATAGGCGCGATCTAAAGCAAGCGTATGTAGTCCTCCAGTTGTTTGGCGGCCTTCCGCATTTACTCTTGATGCTAACACTTCAGCAGACTTATTGCCCTAATCGAACTGGCCGAAGGTCCTTTCGGATGCTCGGGCGTGGTCCTTTGTCTGGATCGTGACATCCCAGAGAGCGATGCTAAAGTATTGATGAGGAACCTTCAGTGGGCCGGCTTCGAACTGACGACATTGGATCACTGGGCCAAGGATGTCGATGTCGTCAGCCAAAGATGGCTGTTCATGGGCATGGAGATTTAGGCGCCCTACTTCGAGATTCTGGGTTGCGAGCAACATCATGGCATTCCCATTGTTTCGCGGAGTCTTAGATTCGCATTGCTTTGCATTCGTTGCATTTCAAGGGTCTCTTCTAGTCTGTTTCTTCAGAGCAACCGCGAAAGGGGTTTGGGTTTGCATTTCTTGTGTGCGTATCAGCCTGGCGTTATGTTCATGGGAGTTTATAGTCAGTATCATCTTCCTTAGGCAAAAGCGCAGAAAGGTAAAAGGAATCAAATGCGAGACGATCACTTTTCCTCTCACTATCAATCAATATCTGTGGTGTCTACCGTCTATCTCGAACGCCGCCATCGGATACCTATGCCATGTGACTTGCGTTCGCCAGTCGCCCAGCGTACATGACTACATTAAGACAATTCCCTGGCGTATCTGCCCACCCACCTACCTATCCAGCTACCAGTTCCATCCCTTCATTCGTAACTCCCTTCATAACTCGCCCTCGAATATCCGCACCTCGAGCCCCCTGTCGGCGAGGTGGTCCTTGACCTGCTTGACGGTGTACTCGCCGCGGTGGAAGATGCCGGCGCCGAGGGCGGCGTCGGCGCCCGTCCGCTCGAAGACCTCGGCGAAGTGGCCCGGGTTGCCGGCGCCGCTGGACGCGATGACGGGAATGCGGACGGCGGCCTTGACCTGGTCGATGAGCTCGAGGTCGAACCCGGCGCTCGTGCCGTCGCGGTCGATGCAGTTGAGCAGCAGCTCGCCGGCGCCCATGGCCTCGACGGCCCGCGCGAGCTCCACGACGTCGAGGTCCCGCGTCTCCCGCCCACCCTTGATCGTGCACGCGTACCAGCAGTGGGACTCGCCCCTGGGGCCCGGGAATCCTGTCTTCAGGGTAGAGTGCCGCGTCGCATCCGCCTTGGGGACGTACACGCGCTTCGGGTCCACGCTGACCACCACTGCCTGGCTGCCGTAGGCGCGCGAAATCTGCTCGATGGCCGTGTTGCCGAACAGCTTGCCTCCGGCGGCGTGGTACTCCTCTGCGGCCAGCACGGCGTCGGACCCGATCGACACCTTGTCGGCGCCGCTCTTGAAGTACATTGTGGCGATCTCGAGGGCCGACACCTTGGTGCCGTCGACGTCGACCGTGTCGCGGATACCGCCGCCGATGGTCAGCGGCACAAAGACCGACTCGGACGCGCGCCGCAGCACCTCGAGCATCGGCACGTCGGCCAGCGGGCAGTCGCGGAAGCTCGTGATGTTGAGGAACGCCACCTCGTCGGCCCCCTGCTCGTAGTACCGCCGCGCCAGATCCACGGGTTTCCCGAGGTTGCGTACGCTGCGGTCGTCGCCCTTCTCCCGCACGTCGTACTGGTCGCCCTTGGTCACCACGAGGTCGCCCTCGTCGTTGGTCCGCACGTCGAGGCATGCGACGACGCGCCGCGTCAGGCCGCCCGTCGGCGCCGGGCCGTGCGTCGCCTGCCCTAAGGTCCGGATCCCCTCGCCGCTGAGGAACGACTTCAACAGCCGCAGCCCCGCCACGCCGCTCTTCTCCGGGTGGAACTGCGTCGCCACGACGTTGTCCTTGGCGACGGCGCCGACGAACGTCTCCCCGCCGTAGGTCCCCGTCGCCACCGTCCAGCCCTGGCCCTCGAGCTCCCCGGCGACGTACGGGTACTTATACGAGTGGACGTAGTAGTACTTGCTCTCGGGCCGCAGGTCGTAGAGGCTCCTTCGGCCGGCGTTGGCGCTGTTCCAGCCAATGTGCGGGACGGACTTCTGGGTGTCGTCGAAGCGGTCCAGCCTCCCCTTCATGAGCCCGAACCCGGGCACGGCCGGGTCCTCGGACGAGCCCTCGAACAACGCCTGCAGGCCAACGCAAATGCCCATGAACGGCTTCCCGGCCTCGACGTGCCCCCTTATCGCGGGCACGTAGCCCGCCGCCGCCAGCTGGCCCATGCAGTGGCCGAAGTGGCCGACCCCCGGCAGGATCAGCTTGTCGGCCTTAGCCACGTCCTCGGGACTCCGTATCCATTCTACGCTATAGCCGACCTTCTCTATCGCGTTCACGAGGGACCGCACGTTGCCGGCGACATAGTCGAGGAGATAGACGTGTGGCATGGTGGGTTGTTGGCTGAGCTGGATGCGCCACGCGGTTTGCGACGCTGCTTCGTTTGCGATTATAGTGGTACAGGTGTATTATTCTAAGGTGTATATAGCGTTCAGGAGGTATTACAGAAGGAATTGAAGTAGAGTTGCGAGGTCCCTTAGGTCCCGTTGGGATGCAACATCGGAGTCAATCGCAGTACTTACTCACCAAGTTACTCACTGGAGGGGCTCCGGGAATTTTCAGGGCAATGGAGGGGCAGCTACGTACTGTACTCGGTAGTTGACCCCTCCATCCGCGAACATGGTAGTTAGTACTTGGCTGGGTTAGGGGCATATTGCCGCCATAGACCGCTCCAATGGCACTGACTGGCACAGCTCAGAACGGCAAGAACCTTTCAGCTTAAGTAGCGTTAGTTACTGTAAGTCTGCTTGTATTGTACAATACAATACTGTAACTCCATGGGGATCCAGCAAAGCAGTAATTATGTAGTTCCAACCTTCTCATCAGAGGGGAACAACAGATGCATGGGACAAGCTTAACGTTAAATTGCCTACCAGTACGCATTTGCCACTTACAGGCCTTCCCCCGTTTATGTAGTTCCACTATCTGTAGTCCCGTGATTCCTCAATGAACGAATTCTTCTCGCCTGGTCGCGTCATATCAATCTTCCACCGTCTGCCCTAATGACTAGCACTCAGATAGGCCAGGGAGCTCCGGAAGATGAATCCGAATGGGAGTACGAATACTCGACCACGGAGACCGAGGTACTTTCCCTTCGTAAAACTTGATGGGACTCTTCAGCTAACCAAAGACTGCAGACATTTTACGTGACCCTGGATCTCTCAACGGCTGATTTCACTGCTCCTCACAAAAACATCATCAGCAATGTCCGGACGGACTACCACGGCAACCGCCTGACTGAGGCAGAGCGGATACGCCGTCGGAACACTGAACTCAGCCCTTTCGACTCGGAAAGCGACGACGAAGACGGCCAGGGAGGAGCCCAGCAGCAGCACCAGCACCAGCACCAGCACCAGCAGCGGCGGTTGGACGAATCGCGAGAAGCAGCAGCTGCCGAAGAAGAAGAAGAGGCCGGGAACCGAGGGGAAGAACAAGAGCAGCCTGATGCGTCCGCGTCCGAAGAATTCTCCGCCGGGAAGGTGCAGATCATGGAGCTGCACTCGCCGAACCCCGTCATCTCGTACAAGGGGCGGGTCTACGAGGGCCAGTGGTCGCGGCACGTGGGCACGGAGCTCTTGCTGACGCACCGTGACCACGGCAGCGAGGGCGAGGACGGCAGCGGTAGCGGCAGCAGCAACCCAAACCCAGATCCGAACACGCTCCCGGCCCTCCGGCACCTGGACAACAGCGTCGACCTCCTCGCCGCGAGCTGCGCGCGCATCACGGTGACGCAGCGGGAGCCGGAGCGCAGGGAGGACACGGAGGAGGGCCGGCGGCGGCGCGCCCGGCTCGCGCTGTCGGAGGAGCGCGCGGCCATGGCCACGAAGATCCCGCCGCCCGAGACGACGAGGCCGTCGAGGGCGCGTGTCGACCAGGCCCACTTCCTGGCGCGCCTGATCGCGCTCAAGAAGCGCAAGGGCGAGACGGACGAGGTTGCCGTGCTCGTCAACGGGTACTCGAGGGACCTGGTCAAGAGGTCGAGGGCTCGCAAGGGGGGCAGGGGGGGCCCTGGGCGCGGTCGCGGTCGCGGCGGTCGGCGGCGCCCGAGGGGTGCGGAGACCGGTCTCTTCGATCACGCGGCGTTTCTCCAGAATTACCAGGATCCGGCACAGGCGGGGGATGACGGACTCCCAGATTCGGCACCGACACCTAGGCAATGGGACGATCTCCGCGGCGCCGAACCCGGTGCGGATGCGGTCGACGCCGGCAGCGGTTCCGAGGACGAGAACGCGATGCAGGAGGATGACAACACGATGATGGAGGTGGACGAAGACGAGGAACCCGGATCTATGGGTGAAGAGGGATCCGGCGCAGAAGATGACGACGAAGAGGAATCTGGAATCGAAACCTCTGGACCATCGGACGATGAAGATAGCGAGGCGGAGGAGATGGATGTTGACGAGAGACAGTGATTCGCCGATCCACCCAAATCCCCTCGTCAATCCCTAGTTCCTCACCCGGCTTTGGAAGTGTTGGTAATGACCCTACCTCAGAAGTTAGATGTGGCGCCGAGTATAGGTGATAGTAGTAGGGTCATCGTGATAGTCTCGGCCCTGCCCTGAATGCAGACCTTCAATAAGCCGCAGGTGTTACTCGCAAATTTCTAGGGTAGCCGTCACCATTCTACTTGAACCTGTGACTTATTTTACGGGCTTCCACAGCTAAGTTGTCGATAGATACCTATCGTGGGCGCGTGCAACCAGTCTCCTCCGGACATGTTCCATGGTCTGTTTTCTCGAAGGACGGAAACGTAGTGAAACAGGTACCGAGTCCCGGGCGTTCAGACATGTTGCTTCCAATACCAGCCTTGGTCAACATGCCAAATGCCCTACCAACCAACCAACCAAACCCCCTTTTTATCGTTTCCGCCCCCTGCTCTGGCCCGCCATGTCCACTCCCAGTACAGTAAGTCCATACATCCATCCACGCGCAGCCGACGTCTCCTTTTGAACAGAAGCACCTTTTCTTTTACAGGAGCTCAGAAGAGATCATCGATGCCCTTGTCCGCGTCCTTCTTGATCAAGTCGACCATACCCTATCCACCACCCAACCCCTCGTCAGCAACAACTAAAAAAGACAACAACGGCAACAATACTCAGCCTCAACCAACAAAACCAAATTTACACCAGAGGGGATAGAGAGAAACGAGGCAAAGTGCCAAACCAGCACTAGCTAGCTAGTCCACTACCCATCTATGTAGGTAGGCAGACAAGAAAAAAAGGGAGAGGAGGAAGAAGGGGAGAAGGATGAGGAGGAGGATGAAGAAGGAGAATTAGGAGGAGGAGGATAAAGAAGAAGAAGAAGAGAGAAGAAGGACAACAACGTACATCAGGCATGATGGGCTTCCCGTCGGGCCCCTTCACGTACCGGAACGGCATCTGCGTGCTCTCGTGCTCGTTGAACTTGAGTTCCGGGAAGTCGACGTACGGTATCGTGTTGAGCGTATCTGGCGGGTCGTTCGTTCAGTTTTCTTCGGGATCAGCGGGTAACTAACTAACTGGTGACGAAAGCATGACGGGGGCGTAGGTAAAAGGGACTCGTGGGATTTGACGGAACAGGAGGTTGGGTGACTTGGCCTTGGTTGATGCTGAAATGCTTACGGGGGGTGGATCCCTTGGCACGGAGGGAGGTATGCGGATGAAGACGCAGGACAGATGGATGATAAATGGTAAAGTGGATAGAATGGATGGGTGGATAGATAGATAAATAAATGGAATCTGACTTACATTGCTCCTCGACCACCATACGCGTGACCCGCACCGCCGTGTCGGTCGTCATCTGCACGGGCCCCAACCGGCGGCCCTCGAAGCCCTTCTTGCGGAGCTCGGACGTGCGGTCTGTTTCTTGCTGTCAGTACCGGACGTACTTCTCAGCCATAACTGCCTAGGCCGTAAGTTTTGGGGGGGGCGTCACGTACCTCTCGGCGGGTCATCGCCTACACTCGCATAAGAACGGTCAGTCCGCCAGGCAAGTCTTCACTTTTCTAAACAGAGACACCGCACGGCAGGGAATACCAAGCTCTCTCCCCTCTCCCCTCTCAGCATCCAATCTCCAATTCCCCTCGCCCTCCTCCCTCGCTCCCTTCTCCATCCCCCAAACCTTTTCCCCTTCACCCAAAGAAAAGCTCCAACTTCACCGGGAGACGAAAATGGACCAAATAAAAAACTCACCAAGAATCCCCCCAAAAAGGAACGCCCCGAACACTTCCGCGTCCTCGGGACACAGGTCCCTCTCGGCCTGGGGATCGAGGAGACAGACCGTCCGCTTGTCTTCCCGTCGAGGGTACATGTCCTCGACGCCGCGGGTCTCGGCCCTGAAGGCGGGGCATTGCGAAAGGGCCTCGGGCACCCTGAAGGACGGCGGCAGGGACGAGAGGCAGAAGATGCTGCCGCCCTTATTTTGAGTAGAAGTGCTGGCCTGGGTCTCCTTCGCGATGCAGGCGTACTCGAGTTCGGACCACGGGCCTAGCTCCGGGTCCAGGTGCTCTACTATGTACGTGTATGCTTTCGGGGCCTGGGCCGGTGTTGGATCTGGCATTTTTCCCGGTTTTTTTTTTTTTTCTTCCCCTTCACTTCTCCTGTTTTGGTTGGGATTCGGGAAAGAGGGGTGGAGGCTTGTACCAAGGGAGGGAAGTAGAAGCGATGTAGGCGGAGTACAGTAGCTTTTAACAAGCGAGCTTCTACCTACCAAAGTGAAAAAAAATACCTGTCGCTCAGTCAGTCCAGGCTCGCTCAGATCCATTTTTTAGAAATGGAATTCTGCATACCTAGGGGGGGGGGGGGGGGGGGGGGGGGGGGGGGGGGGGGGGGGGGGGGGGGGGGGGGGGGGGGGGGGGGGGGGGGGG